>SGJC01000543.1:0-14746 GCA_009887335.1 Henneguya salminicola
GAGATAAGCCCAGTTAGGCAACTGCCGGCTGGCTACATCAAACATTGGGGAGAGGATGTACTCCAAGTAATATATTGTAATCCCCTTAATATAATATGGTTGGTGTTTTTTTCAACGAGTGTCAAAGCCATTTAAGGTATGGTAGGATGGATGGGGACTCCTGGGCAAGAAATATTGGTGTTTTTGAGCTATCTCCCCTCCTTAATTAAAAAAATTAAAGCATCACAAAATTAACCATTTATTTGAATTTAATGTAGGCGAAGAGACATTACCTACCAACAAACAGTTAAAACATAGAAAATAACCATTTACTATAATTTGAAAGAACATTTTGTTTAAATGTTAATTTAAAAATTTTCTGCGGCATTTTGATTTTGTTTAAGAAAATGTAGAAATATATTGGTACATGCTGCCCACGCGTACATGTAAATCGGGACAAATTAAAAAATTTGTTTGATTTTTGTTGAAAAAAACAATCGACATTAACATAATCAGAATTTATTGAAAAAAACGAAAAAAATTCAACGCGGATGGGGATCGACACTTTGGGTACTTCTGGGTTATACAATTGAGACTTTTATACGATAAAAAAAAGGCTCAAAGACTAATCCAATTGTGTTATTATTGGCAATCTTTGATATCTTAATATTCAACCGCTGCGCAAGCGTGGACTATAAATGGCAAAGGCAGTGAAGATATAGTGGCAATAAAAGGTTATTTACATTATGCTTTAGCGAATTCGAATTTTTGTAAAAATTTTCAATTAGAACTCAATACATTTCTGATAGCTCTACTCGTTCAATTATAATACAATTTTCTTAGTTTTAAACGGATTTCATATTTTGTAAGGAAAGTCTAAAACGATATTTTACTGTATCGTACGAAAAATCTATGCCATGTTTTTTTACACTACCCCGAAAATATAATATAAATACGAAAATACTGCCTTTATGATCTCTCATGTGTCGTTACAAAATTGTCGAGGATCGCTCCTTATTAAAATTTAACGAAGTAAAATCATTTCGATTATTTTGAGAAAACGAATATTTTTATAAATTTTCAATTCCCATATCAAAAGATTGAATGAAAAACGAAATAATGGAGAATTACTTCCAACCTCATCAATTGAGATTTCGCATGCGCAACTGAAACTTTATTTGTCTTTCAACTTTTTCCTATCCTTGTATAATATTTAAAAAAAATGTACGATCATTTCCATCAATAAATATACATACAACTCAATTTTGAAAAGAAACATTAATTAAGACTATACGAGATTTAAGCCTCAGAGGACGAAATATAGATATGTCTATAAATTAAAAAAAATCTTGCATTTTAAAAAGCCTTATAGTATATTCCATAAATAATTTACACGATGGCACCATTGTTCCTTATCTCGGCTTTACCGCCTCGCTTTTAACAATCTCATTTGGAATAACTTTAAAACATGGTTAAGGATAATCATTTCAAATACGTTCCTAACATAGCATTGAAAATTTTAAGCAGACTTCCTTTTAATTGTTGCTTAACTTGTTCAGCTGTTACGGTTATTTATAAAATTTGATCAATCAGAACAATAAAGATGATGGTGATTGTATGGATTTTTACACCGTTGAAAATAAATGGAGAAGCTATATGTAATTCTAGATTTATCTTAAAAGATTCTGTCTAAATAATCAAAAACAAAACGCTGTACTTTCCCAATTAAACGCCTTATCAGAGTTAAATATCCTTGTTAATTGTAGAAATTTGATACCCGGAAAAAGCAATACAAAACAATGCACGGGCCTTAAATCTGAATGTAAAGAAAACGCGCATCCTTTGTGTTTTACAAAAATTAATCGCGATTTTATTTCAGTTATTAAACAGTTTTGGATCAAGTTTAAATGTGTATGTTATATAAGATTTTTTAATTTTGCTGGGTGTATATTTCTAAAATATTACGATCGTAAAATTCAAATTAGCTTTAAGCAGATAAAATGCATCCAAATTTTAAATAATGTAGCATTAGTTTTTTCATGTTTTAGAGTGGTTTGCCTATTTCTTATATTTTAAAGTGCGATTCTTTTTTGCAATATTTGGAATTTCTATTCGCTTTATCCTCTAATTCTATTGATGTAATTATTATTATGTTATTTTCTAGCATCCTATGACCATTCTTGATAGTTTTTATTATTATTTATTGACTCCAGGTGCTTTATTGCCCAAATGGCTGCCGACGTTCATTAATTTCATTGAATTTAGGTGTATATTTAAATATTTTGGCATTCTAATAACGCCTAATTCTTCATTTGTATCTGAATCTGTTAAAAATGACCTATCTCGTGTAATTCATTTTTGTATTCCCTAGTTTTACACGACGGTTATTCGATCAAATTACCCTATTGTTCTTTGTACAAGAGACTGCAGATTGCCCGTGTTTAATTGTTTATTTGACCAATTTTATAATCTTATCAAAAATAAATTAATTTCTGATGCATTTTTAATACCAGTCAGTATCGCAACAGATAAATTATTTGATGTTTTTATTGATAAAATATTTTTTTTAGAAAAATGCTTATCTCAGGTTAAGTTTCAGTGCGCATCTTTCTCTACAAGTATTTTGGACTAAAAATATCTAGAATTTATCCAAATCTTATAATTCTAAATATAACAGTTCTTTAGCTAAATCCCCTGCAGAATTTATTTCTCACCATGTTTTTTATGGTATTTCTGTGAATTCAATGTTAAGACTGTATAACATCCCAGCCATTGAAATTATCTTCCATACTAGAGTATATACTTATTTCAACCGGCCACCCTATGGATATTGCTGAACTCAATTCTCGTTTCAATAATTTAATCGATTCTCTTATATATATGAAAAGGTTTTTCTACAAATACCACGCTTAGACAAATATTATATCTGGATTATTATTCCCTTAAATACGAATTAGATATCCCCAAAAGTCTTTTAGATAAAAGTAACGCGGTATTTGATGGGAAACTTATTACTTTTGATTCTACAAAACTGTGGCAAATTTTCGACGATTGTTTTCCTTTATTTTGCACACTTTTACCAATATCTATTATATGTACAGAAAACTATTATTAAACTAGCTTTCACAATTTTAACTATGATGCAATCAAAAAATAAACTAATTAACACAGCCTCTTCTCAACAATTCCGTTTTTATCAAATGAATATGAATGATAAATATATGGAAATATTATCATTTTTTTCTCGTATTTTTTGCCTTAAAGTAAGACTAGCATATGATATTAGATTTGCCAATTTGACGAAAACATTGTTTCCCAAGCGTTTGATTATTTACTGTGTGAGGAACTGGTAAATATTGTACCTGTAAGCCATCTTCTAATAAAAAAAAGTGTCCGAAACGAACAAAAATTGCTGCTTTTGGTTACAGTGATAGTGAGGAAGAGCCTAACGCCCAAGTAGGGTTTATAATAAAATTTAGTTCACAATTAAAACTTCTATGACAAATAAATTACTATTTTATTGTCGTCATTTTGAATTTATACTCACTGCAGTCTATAATATTCTTATTGAACTTATAAGATTAAAAAATTTTACATGTAAAATTACTGCGAGAAATATTTAGACGAACAAATATATTTATTTTTTATTAAAAAATATCCAGGTATAACAAGAATTTTAAACGGTTTAAATTATTGCTTGAAAAATAGCACTTATTGAATATATGGTTGATCAAAATATCATAGTCAAAAAAGAGTTCCATTACACTGTAGTTAATTTTGATGATTTCTTCAATAAAGTTGTCGATTGGTCTGATGTTTTTATATATACTGGATCATTCCTTTTGAATTCTGATTCTAACTGCAAATAAAACTGTATAAGATAGATTATTAATTTTATTTAAACCAAAATTATTAGTAAATGAGGTAAGGTTGGTCAGCAGTGGTAATTAATATTAAAATATACCCTGAACTGTTTTAATAGGGTGAATATGTTTCTTGGGTTTTGCATTAAAAATTACATTAAACAAAACCAAATATACACACAATATTATGTTGTTGGATTCTTTTTCTATTTTTAAAGACGAGTGTTCACGCCGACTTATGCTAATTAATTACAATAAAAATTGAACCGTTGGGAGGATTACTTAAACGTATAAATAATTTTTGTCTCAAAATAAATTTTTTTTTTAAAACTGCACGAGAAATTTTATAAAAACAAAAGTGCGGGAACTTTTTTAACAATAGGCTTGAGACTTGAGCATTATTTTTAATTGTAAAGTATAACAGACATTTTTTTTAACTAAAAGCCATCAAATTGACTTTTAATATTTTAAATGTTAAATTTAAATAATGGCGATCACGTATGGGTTGATTAAATATATAAAAAAATTATCTTTTCAAACTGTGTCCGATTGATCGTTGTGTTTTAGTTAAGACTTTGCTAAAGTTGAATCATAATTCGTTTAATATTTTTTCTAGACCTTTTTTTACCATTAATAAAGTTTTAATATACTTTTATGTAATAAACTGAGAGTGTGCTTTTTTTTTAATATCGCTAAAGAGCATAACTGTTGTGAGCCGCTGCCTTGCACCATTATTTTATCAGTTCACCTTAAAAATCCTAACCCTCCTAAAAAATCAAACTTTCGAAATACGAATGAATAATATTAATTTTTTAAAGTTATTAATTAAAACACAACTAAAATATTTTATCGAAGCGCATTCAATGGTAAATTTTTTTATAATTGTCCATTCTAACAATAAGCTCTGATGATTTTAACTGATTAGGGCATTTTTTTATGAAGTAATTTTTTAAAAGGACATAAGTCAGGTGATTCTAAAATTCTAAGTTTAAGCCGTATTTGGTTAAACTTTGCTCAATATTTAAAATCTTTGCTACGTTAACATGATGGAGATTTAAATCGTTCTAATGTAGCTTCTCCACTTTCATTTGAAGAATGTATATGAAAAGTAAACAATTAACCTTAATATATATTATGAGATAAAAACTTACTGTTTTTCTATGAAATATAATAATATACAAAAATATTTTTAATTTATGCAATATAAACCAGAATTTATAATTGTAAAAGTTGAATAAAATTCAACAGTAGATTACATGTTCAACCAGATATTCCAATTCGTTTTATGACAGTGAACATATTTTAAAATAAATGGAAAGACAGCCCAGAAAATATTCTTGCGCAAGTCATGTTTTTTTTATAATTTTTTCCTTCTTCAAATATATATTTTCTGCAATCATTGAATTAGTAATATTTTGTGATGTTTAAAAATGATAACTTACAAAAGATTTGAGCTGTACGGATAGCATTTTTGAGTATCTTAATTTTTGGAGGGAAAATACATGGATATCAAAAACAATAGATCATTCCTTACATGGAAGCATCACTGGCAATCAGAAATATTAACCTAAAAGTCGATGTGTTTTTAAAATATTTTGATATGTTCGAATAACCATTAAAAATTAACTTTTGTTGTCGGAAATTCATGTAGTTTTAGAGTCATGTTATAATCGTGAGTAGGGGTCACTTAGAAAAACACGTGATGTTGTTAAAAGAATTTTTCTGAGTATTTGGAGGCAGTTTCAGATTCTAGAGATCTTAAACCTAAATAGAAGTGCCGAAAATAATCGATACTTTTCAACTTATTAGGGAGCTGAAGGTCCAATAGTAGAGCCTGATATGGGAAAGTAGGAATGATACGATGTTGATTACGTGAGATACCGCAACATTCATTGGATGTTTCATCAGTAGTATCTACCTTAAAGTTTACTCGCGCAACCTATGATATTAAAAATTCTTTTGATTATCTCATGCCGTGACGACAAATTTATATCCCTGCCCGTAGAAAAAAAATATATGAAAAATATGTAAAACTATGCGTAGACGTTATAAATATAATTCAAAACTTTTAAAGCAGCTATTTTCGAGTCTTGGGGTTGACCATTAGTCTCATAACTTTGCGAGTAATGTTAGAAATCTGCAAAACTTCTTGGGAATCTTTAAGTTTATAAATATGACACTTAATTTATAATGAAATACGATCACTTTTTTATTATCAGTTATTTTGACAATAAATTGGGAACTTGAAGGCCGAATTTTTATTACAAATCGAGTCAAATATAAAGAAAAATATAATTACATCTTTAGTGTCGACTCTTGTAAGCTTATCTAAGGCTTCAGCAAAGCTTGATAATGATGATTCTTTCATTATACTACACGCATGCGTGTAGTTGTGATGGAATCCCAAACGATAATTCAGAGTATTGAAAATATTCCTGTTTCTAATCTAGAACACTATGCTAATCAATTTTTAAAATCTGCCGAAGTAATATACTTTTTTTTAAATAGACAATAGAATCAATTATCCAAAATACCAGATTGTTGTTGAAGATATCAAAGGAAAAATTTATGGATGATAAAAAAATAAAATGCTTTCTACTTATACTCCTGAGCCATTATTTAAAAAAATATGATTTTTGTGAAAATATATTTACTGATAAGAATATTGAACTGTGGCTTACTATCGCATTCGAAGTTATCAATGATATCTCAAATAAAGAAAAAAATATTCATTGTTATACCAATGCCGCGCTTGTGCTAATTTTTGAAAATAATAATGGCGCGAAATTTGAGATAAAAGCAATTTTAAATAAAGTCAAAAGATTTTTTGAAAAAATACTTAATGATCCAAATATTCTGTTAAATTCTTCTACTAATTGTACATTCAATTGTCTTTTAACACATTTTCCGAAGATTGCAAACAATTATAAACAAGATTTACAATCTAACTTTATGCGCATGCTTAATTCTTCCATAAATTATCAAGAAATAACGAAAATTGCCGATCTTTTCATTACTATTTGCCTTACGAAGAATACCGACTCTCGTAAAAATAACCGTCAACTTTTTAAAATAACTACTCCATATGAAAATAGTTGGGAGGCCCTTTGGGATACCCATTTAAGCGACCTTAAAACCCTAATTGCTGCATATTCAAAAAATGACATGAAAGTAGACTCCATATTTTTTAAAGATTCTACTCCATTTTCTCTTGCCTCCTTGACTCATTCCATATGCATTCACTTTTTAATACTTTCATCATTGCTTAAACAACCCAAAATTGTGGGCTACGTTTCAATATCAATCCCAAATATCATTGAACTCTTCGATATACTGGTTATGTTTTTAGCTAAAAAACTTCAACAAATTAATGAGTCTGCGCACTTTTGTGTTCTTCTAAATACCATTCTTTATTTCATCTCAATTTTTTCTCAAATAGTTGAAACAAATCTTTTGCATCACCAGAAAAATATGTATATCGTATGCCTCAAAATATTTCAACATAGTTTATGTTTTTCTGACTCATTTCTTTCTGCCAATTCTTTAGACACTCTCCTTTATATTTACGATATTGATCTGTTTACGAATAATGAGACCAAATCCGGGCTTTGGGCCTTGATTGAATTTGATATCCAAAATACAAAAATAGAATTCCAAAAAATGATTGATTGCCTTGACGATAAAAAGATCATTATTCCAGTATTTATCCAAAAAACTATTTTTGTTTTGCAAATTTTTAGTGATCGTGTTATTCTATTTTCGAAATATCTAGAAATAATACGACTTCATTTACGGGGCAACGATTTTTCTGGCATTCTTTCCTTGATTGAGACACTAATTCAATTTACAAACATTTATTTGGCTCTTCTACGCATAACCAAAAAAATTTCCGTGTTCAATGACGATTTATTTATTTCTCTTTCAGATTTCAATTATAATTTGGCTGCTTTGTTTTTAGATTTTTTATCTTTGAATATATTTACTGAGACAACACCCTCAGCCCCTTTCCATCATATCGTTGCATTGCTTAATGAGTATAGTTATCATAGGATTCTTCAATTTCCTTCTAACATAGAAAATGCGAAAATACCAACTATAAAAAATATATACAATTCCGTAGATCAGATTAATCAATATCCCGAAGTTATGCGAGCTGCACCGAACGTGTTTGAGCCTTCGATTGACACAACCTATTCTTTTAGCCAAACTGATACGAATATAAAGCGTTCCTGTTCTCCAAGTGAAAGCCTTCCCTCAAAGATGAGTTGTTCGATTGAAACTTCAGAAAAATCAGTTCCTTGTCTTTCCGAAGACACAGATTCTGTCGTTGACAAAGCTCTAACATTATTTAATATTGGAACATAAATTTATAGCATTCAGTTATTAGATATGTTTTTTTTCCGTAAATTAAATTGTCAATCAATTATTAAAGGCCCATAGATATGATTAATTAAATAATCGACTGAATTTTATTTTTAAGGCAAAAAATGAACAATAAAAAATTAAATAAATTCACGTATGTCTGTTTTATGCGGTTTGAATCACGAATTTTGTTGGTGGGAAAAAAGTATATTCATTCAACATACCTTGGATTGTTTTTATAAAACAAAATAAACCGAATTATTAAAAATTTTAGATATTTTTAAATTTAACTACATGAGCACATTATGAATACAATTTTTTGGTTTTTTTGTAGACTTATGCATAAGGTATGAATTATTCACCAGCTAAAACGAGAGACGGTCGTATATCAATGATGCTATCATTTAATAGGATTAAATTAGCACCAATGTTCAAAATTTCCCGATTTAAAACGAAAGTGAGTCGTTTTCACGTGCTTTTAATCTTTTCTTGTTGTCCCTAATTTCTCTCAAATCTTTTATTTGCCAACAAATCTAATTTAAAATTAAAATAATTGATTAAATTTAAAGGGTCTAAAAACAAGATTGATCAAAGAGTAAAAAAACATAAGCGCATTCGCTTTACAAATGGCGGACATGGATGAGAGTGTTGATAAATCTATCAAAACCAAATGTGAAGAGGTGATTTTTTTATATTTATCCTAGCGCATATGTGATGCTTTATATAAGGGAATCGGAACAATATATGATAGCAACAGTATTGTAAATGAAAATAATTAAGAATATGATTGTAAAGTGGATGATGACGTTTTTGATGATATTACAAGATCAGTTTATCATTTATTGAGTATGCCGAGTTAATTATAACAAGATATATATTCCATTGATCTGGAATCATTTTCCAAGCATGCGTAATTTATAATAATAGCCAGACATGCTAAACGAAGTACTATCACTGGTGAAGATGTCAAACTTTTAGTTCGACGTAATAAAGGCCTTGTAATTTAATATAATTAAAATAGTATGACCAAATTGAAAACAAGCTTTTTAAACTTGAAGAACGAGATAAGAAAACCAAAAAGTTATTATCTTGTATATATTTTAAGGAATAACACTGAGGAACCGTTAGAATAATTTGATGCGTTTTTATATTTGTCTAATATCTGTAAATTTTGTTCTCGTGTTAACCCTGCAAATGCCACCCGTGTTACCTCAAATTTGGGCCTTGTGCCGGAGAATAAAAAGGATAAGTTTAATTATAATGAATTTAATTTCCATATACATATGTTATCGCCAAAGGAAGGCAATGTGATATTACATGAAATAAGGGAGCAATGGGTATAAATTTGTTGACCCCTTACTGATTTTGTTCCCAATTATAACCCATACACATTTGTTGGTGCTTAATATTTACCCCCAAGCCTCTATTGAGTGTTAATCTGACAAATTCGAAAATTTTTGACCGTCTTTAGATATGATACGTTTATAATTTTAAATAAATAAATAATTAAAAGGGATTAATTTTTCCTACATTTCTTACCAGAACATATTTCTGAAATACTGTCTCCTCTTGTTTCAGCCTTTTTTTAAGTTCCACACATCGGCATATTTGTAGAGAATATAATCATTTTTTAAATTTCAACACTCTCACTGGCATTTTAAATTCTAAGAAATCCCTACACCTTCTAAAGGATCAATTTCACAATTTAATGGTAAACAAGACATTTCTCAGCCGTTATTCAAAATCTACCAATGTAAGAAATAAAAAAATAGTTATAAACGCGATTTAGTTTAATTGTAAGAAATATATGATTGTACAAAAACGAATATACGTCTTGGATTATATTTGAGTAAATATGCGGCAAACACATCAAAGTTGTAATAAAACTTCTACAATTAGCTTTTGCTTCAACTTATATGCATTTCCAAGCTCTCGGTTTTATTAATAATGTTCTGGCCAAATAAAAAGAACCCTTTGATTTAAGCATTGGGATAGAATTTGTGGAACGGCCATATTGTTGAAATTATAAAAAAAAATCTCTACAGTCCTATTTGGAATCAATTGATTCCATTTTTGACTCAAAGAAAAGAATGAGAATAAGATCATCGGACATATATTTTCGATGTTGTTGAATTTGCTTCTTAAAACGCCCACAAATGTAGTATCTCTTATTGTTATTTTATTGTTGTGTATTCTTAAAATATTTTTTGCAACCTATAATATTCTAATAGCTCTAAGTTATTATTTTCAATTCTTAAGAATAAAAATTTACATTTTCAAAGAATAGGGTGAAATCAATGTGGCATTTGATTTAAGTTAATCTTTATTTATTTTATCGAATTTCCCCTTAATGTAGACCCTAAAATGCAAAAAAAAACGATCCATTTCCAAATATTCTTCTTCTCTCTGCATTGTCTTGACAACAAGACATTTTGAGTTGAAATTTTGATCTTTAAAAATAAAATAAATTATCACAATTTTTTCAATATATTAATGAAGAAATTCATAGCCATCTGTTGCCACCACGCTCACCTCCACCATTTACCACTGCTTCCTAACCGATAAGGTATCTAGTTAGCACAGCCGCATACATAAGAGTAACACCATAGATATTCATTTATATGTCATTAAAACAAACGTACCAGAGCTGGGGTTGAATTTCAACAAATTTTTAAAAAGAAAGCTTATATACCAACCGGTCACCATCAAACTATTTTATTGCTATCAGAAGTCAATTTATCAAAAAACGATATTTATTTAAAGGCATGAATTATTTTAAATATATTAAAAATAAATCATAATAAATGAAAAATTTATTTCTGTGAATGAATCTCTGATAAGTGCATTTAAAATTAAAGCTCATAACTATTGAACAAACTCTCCTAGAGAAGTAAAATAAAGAATCAATTAAATAAAAAAACAATGTTATGGGTTCAGCTTCTTAATTTGTTACACAAGGGCCTTGGCGAGCTAATCCAGAGTAGCACTTGAACTAATTGCGCAATTAGCGATTTTTGTATTTTTTTAAATAGTCCCATTCAAGACATTATAAATTTGAAAATGAATGTCCGGAAATTTCTTTATCTACACAGAGACCTAATTCTTGGAAAAAAACAACCATAAATATAAATACTAAAAAGTACAACAACAAAAAGATAACGGCATGAACCTAAACTAATACAACTGGTTCTTAAATACACAAATAAATATTTTTTAATATATTAGATACCACGTAAGGTTGTGCGTGCGATCGGGAAACTGATTAGTTGTATGAAAAATAGGATCCAAAAACTGAAAATTAATTTTCTTTCATTTTAATACTTTTTTTTTAACTTGATTGTGTCCAAAAACTACAGATGGGCGGGAATATCCGAAATATAATCAAATTATAAAATCGTTTGATCTGTGCACTCAGTATTGCTTCATATTGACTTTCAATGCCTAGAATACGACGAATATCTAATAAATTGTTTTGCAGTAAACCGAATTATTTCCCTATTTTATCGTTTTACTTTCAAAACTGAATTCATTTTGATTTTACACGTTTGGGGTCTCCTTTAATGCAAGTAAAATCCGCCTTTTGGCAAACACGTACAAAATTTAGGCGCTCCTAATCTAAATCGGATAAAAGTTTCTTAAAATTGGAGGCTCACTTAAGCTAAATTTCTACCCTTGATTTGTGTGCAATAATTTTATGAAAAAAAACTTGTTTTTAATTCATCAATATTTCACCAATTTTACACAGTCGTTCATTATGAAAACTGGTTTTTGTTCTTTTTAACAATGCAATAATTTCAGTAAAATGATATTCTTATTACTTTATTATAAGGCGTGAAGTTTAAAATCGTGTAATAATGCCTGTAGCCCCGCATCATTCATCGAAAGATGTTGGGTATGATGTACGCGGATTAGAGCTCATTATATTGTTGCTTATTTTTTAAAGGGTGGTTAACTGTAACGAATTAATTCCAGGTTGGGTGCAGTTAATCTTTTTCAGAAAACACCAGCATGTATTATATCATGTTTCTGAGAGAAAGGAGAATATTATCACATGCTTTGTTGTGAAATAATTTCTATGCTTTTTCTAAACGCAAGAGTTGCATTAGTTATTTCTAAATCTACAAGATAAAAGCCTAAACACCTGTTTACTACGGTTGAACTTACTCAGAGTCACAAAAACATCGCTGTTTGTCGTACCCCCCCCCCTCCCACACACAATTTATGAATTATTATCTCAATCGAGCTTATTATGTATTTCTGATTTGTAAGGATATATGATAATCAACTTCCCTTTTAGCATGAAATTAATCTTTCAACAACTATATTTAAAATATTGTGACAGTTCCAAATTCGCTCACAGGGAGTAATAATAAAATACTTAATTCTATTTGCTCTTATGTACTTCTACCACATGAAAATATACGGTTCGTTAGTATCTAAAACCGATCAGTCCCAATCCAATGTTGATAAAGTATAAATTCTAAACACAATAAAATTGCGCAAAAATGTTAGCTCAATACGATATAAAAATATACGAATCACCCTGGGAAAAAAATGTCGGCAATTAACATTATATACCTTTTATTCTAACAAAAATTAAAAGGAGATCGGAAACAAAAAGCGTAGCCTTTCTTATAGTGTGTTCTATCGCAGTTGGTAGCGCCGATTATCGAGATATAAGCGAATTTAAGAAACTGTCCATTACATCTTATTTTGGTGGTGTAGTCAAAGTAATAGGTAATGCTCCTTATGCTAGATTGTAGGTAATTTTTCATACGACAACCAAAGCAATTTAGGGTATAATAAAGATATGATTCATCGGCGAAGATAAATTATAGGGCAAGAAAAATTATGATTTCATACCCATCCCCCTGTTCGGAAATTTACATTTTTTGTATGAATGAAATTTTTTTTAATAAAAAACGAAGAATAATTTATTTTATTTATACTATTATACATTATTTAAATGAATGGCATTATGTTGGAAGCCTTAGATATCCCAAATATTGTTTTGAGGCTGAGGAACAACAAACTCAATATTTTCTATTATATTTTTGTTGATTTTATCCGAGGAAGAGAATGGAGATGTAAACCGATATTTTTGTTCAATTTTGAGATTTCATATTTTTAAAGCCTTTTATCTAGGGTAAATCACAGTAAGAATCCGTGGCGACTAAGATATTAAACTCGATTCTATTTTCTTAGAGAATATTGATTATAAAAAGTGGATTTTTTTTAATTTCGTTAGTAATATAAAATAATTTGAATATTTTAAACTAAAAAAAATTAAAAAATTCATAATAATATGGACAGGGAATTCGAAGTTCGTGAATCAATGCGTTAATATTATATTGCGTAAAAAGTTTTGAATGTTCATCACGGAAATTTCTATCTTTAAACTAATGCGAAAGTATAAAGATTGAAACAATATCAATGAACATAAATAAAGAAGTATTCACATTCCTGTTCGTACAAAATTACATGCTTTTGAGTCTGTTTTATGAAATACCTAACAAATATTAATTTTCCAAAGTGGGATTTTCATAAATTTTAGAGACGACTTTTGGGGAGGACATCCTGATGTTATAGTTAGCTCGAAGGTGAGGTTTGCAGTGTGTATAAGTATTATTCTATTAGAGCTGGCGGAATAT
This sequence comes from Henneguya salminicola, assembly GCA_009887335.1. NCBI lineage: Eukaryota > Metazoa > Cnidaria > Myxozoa > Bivalvulida > Myxobolidae > Henneguya > Henneguya salminicola. Next base: position 13,856 of record SGJC01000543.1, read on the forward strand.
TATCTGAGGCTGTGGCCAATCTTATTGTCGAATGAACTAACTTTAATGTAAAAAAAGCCACGGTAGAAGATAAGAAAATAAGAGTAGTATAGAGAAGGTCTAGAATTAGGTCATAAAAAGATTTTTTTATATTTGAATAAAAATTTATAAGAAAAAGGGGACGCTATATTTCGGTCATAAATCATATTTCCTTGCCACAATTGAGGATAACGCATAGAACAAAATCTGCATGGCATCGTGTCTGATAAATATTTAAATATTTTTAATTCAAAAATATGTTTAATATTAATTTAAAAAAATATGGAAAAAGCGTGTTGTTCCTCAATAAAATTAATTCTTCAAATATTTATTTGAAAAGTATATTGCGCGGATATTATGTTTTCTTATGGCAGTTCTCGTGAGCTTTTATCTTAATATTTTATTGTAGAGAGAAAAAAATTAGCTATTATACTAATTCACCAAATTTGTTCTCAAGAGCGAATTCTGAAATGCCATCCGAAATTTACCGAGAAGTATTTAAAAAATGGCTTTTTAAAATTTTTAATATCTTCCCTTCTGATTTATTTTACATTTATATATTTATTTGGTTGATCTTTAGAATAATAACCAACCGCTTGGCGGCGGCGCAATGTTACATATCATTAAATGAAAAATAAATTGCAGATAAGTAATTTAAATCATTTTTTATACTTCTTAAATAATTTTGTTACTTATTGGAGTATAAATTTTGGTAAAAATAAAAATTAATCGCGATTAATTTTTTTTTAGCGGCGCCGCCAAGCGGGTGGTTAATATTCTAAAGATGATCCAATTATTTTTCTATAATAATTAATATTTTAGTCAATCCGTAAAAATGGCATACATGATTTAACCATGCTGGCGGCTGTCCAT
>SGJC01000544.1:0-14654 GCA_009887335.1 Henneguya salminicola
CCGAATTTTATTCAAATCCCTCAAAGTCGTCATCAGAATGGATTTCAAAAGACTCAATGATGCCCACAAGCATCTCCGGTACATCAGTCTCCACACTCTGGTCTTCGTCATCACCCTCTCGCTGTCATCTTCCGTATCGCAGGCGTATTCTTTCCCTGTCTCGTAGAGTGCTTTTCGAAATCCGTTTTTGACGCACTCATTCGTCACCGATGTCCACGTCTCGCTAATCCAGCCCCAGACTTCAGCATATGAAGCCTGCTTCATGTTCCCTGTGCTTTTGCGTATTCGATTACCTTCAGCTTGAATAATGCTGTGTAGGATTATCTTCGTCGAGTGACAAGCCTGCAGCTTTGGCTGAAAATGTCATCCATATTTTCATTCTCGTTGGTTTCAATTGGCCGTTGTTGTGTTGATCTGTTGAATACGTTTATGTTTGTATTCGCAGAAAACAACTCTTTTGTAGTGCACCCCCTGCGCATTATCAGCTAGGTGCGCGTTATCTATTCGACAAAAGACCGATTCAAAATTTTCCGAAAATTGGGATGCGCGTTATCTATTAGGTGCGCGTTATTTACCGGAAAATACGCTAATTGTTGAGAAAATCATTAAGAGAAGCGTAGCACCTTACTATAAAAGTTACTTTTAAGACTCGAGTATCTCCTCATTTTGCTATTTCTCCAACGTGCTTAGCCTTTTTAAATGTTCAGATAATACTCCGGAGAGTAGAAATTGGAAATTTCTCTTTGTCTACAAATTCTTTTGGAGGAAGTTAATTTTCCTAGTATTTGGTTCATTTTCAGCCAAATACAGGCAATAATATTTTCGATTCTTTGACAATATATCATATTTATGTAAAATCTTATGTTGGTAAATTATTTTTATGTATATATGACTTCATAAATATTTTTTAAAGATATATTATCAAAAAATACATTCCTCTTATGTTTATATTTACTACATATATAGATCTTTGATCAACCTACTCTACCGTACATTGATCATTTTTCCATAATGAAGCAGGATAATATTTTCATAACATTAAATTGAACCGGAAACCCTGTTAAATGTATTGCATAATATAATTTTTTGAGTTCAATTTGTCAGTTCATATTATACCTTAACGTTAATATTAATATTGTTTAGAATTTTCATGAATTCATTTTAAATAACAGGCCATTTATTATTTTCGACGGTATTTATTGTAAGATTTAAATTATCCCAAAATCTCAAAATAAAAAAAAAGGAGTATCAAAATTGATAAAAAAAATATTCATTTTATCAAGTTATAATAAAAAACACTTTATTTTGCAAAATTATCTGTAATTTAACGATAAAAAATATTATAATCTCAGATATTATATTTTCAAACATTAAATTTAATTTTCTTAAAATTAAAAAATATGGAGCATAAAATTATCATAGATCAAAAAGAATGATACGCTAAAAAACATAAAAATTTATATTATACAAGATTAATAAAGAGAAATTTAGTTCGTAGATGATCTGACATTTATTTTGATGAATCATAGAAAGGATTTGAAATAGAAAATTTTATTATTTATTTCCTGTTATATGGGCTTCTATTTGTTCATTTTCGGCTCCAACCCCGTTTAAGAATCCTCAATAGATTTTCAAAATTTTGTGTGTGAACTGTATTGGTGGGAGGGGAGAGGATCGACAAAATTTTTGTATTGAATAATAATCTCATGGATATAACCTAAGGTGATGAATTTTGGTGAGATCTTTTACCTTCTGAAACCGTTAAGTGTATCAATGTATAATCTATATTCTTATACAGTTTCTTTAGATCATTTTTGAATCAGACAACTATTATCTGCCTTTTGTTAATTGTCTGGAACACCTGCTGTTTTACCATTCGTAATCTGTTTTACTTTTTTTTTATCACAAGAGCTTAATCGACATAACCGTTTTTCAATTTTTCACCAATCATATTTTTTTAGGGATATTTTTATGCTATCAGCAACCTAAATCTCACATAAAATGTATGTGATCGATTCCCAATTAATTTGAAAAGTAAAAATCAGAGAATATAGATCTACAAATGACGATGCACCAATAGAGATATATATTGAAGTATATGATCGAGAAGAAATATGGATTTTACAAAAATCATCCAAGCATTATGATTTATTAGTCTTATACGTTAAATTAAAATATTTATACCTATTTTTAAATGATGTGTTATTTGGATTTTTGGTGACATCCACATATCTAGAATGCGAATATTAAACAATTCTCTCTTCGATAAAAATAGTTAGATTGGTTAATTTTTATATTTCGAACAGATATTTTGTTGAATCTGGCAATTTAAAATATTCTCAAGTTTTCATTAACTTATGCTATTTTTTACAATTAAAAAAATATTTTATATTGCCATAATTTACCTGGGCTACTCTAATAGGTTATAAAAGATTTATAGATTTTGAAACATTCTACGTAAAATTAATCCGACATTGTATAACCCTGATTAAAGGGTTTTCATCTTTTGTTCACTTTTGCCTGTTTTTTATACTTGTAAAGCCATATTATTTTTATTTCCAATTTATTTGAAAATCTTTATTAATTAATTCGAAAAACCTCATAAAATCTAGATAATATGTTTTTGCAGAATTGTCCTACGCGGAATTTTTTTCGGGGAAAAGACCCGCATTCTTAAAAAAAACCCTTCATTGTTCCGTTAGCTTTATACTCCCGATTTTATGCTAATTTATTCTGCTATTCCTGTATTTTACGCACTTTTCGTTTATAAAAATCTAGAAAAATTTTTTTCTATATTTACAATATTACGTCAATGAATTCCGTAAATTGATAAAATTCTAATAATGAATTATTTTGAATCTGCCGCAATGCGAGCCTTTAGGGCAATGTTTCTCTTTGCCAAAATAAAGGTCGGCTATTTTTACTAATGTCAATCGATGTGAAGTAAGATCGAACAATAACGTTTTAACTAGATGTTTTCGCACAAACATTCGATAGAAAATTATCACGAAAATGCCTCAAATTCTAAAAATACTCGAAAACAACAAGATTTAAAAACTTTATTTTTTAATACATATCTGACTTTGGATTCGGCAGATTTTTGTGCATTGCAAATATAATAATCTGCTCTGGAAGAACTGTTGTTGAATTGATAAATATAGCCGGCAGGGCTTCTTTTTTTTATTGCCCATCCTTGTAAAATTTGCTTGGACATTGAAAATAATGTATTGCAGTTATATTTTAAAATTAATAATTTCACAATTTTTTAGTTTTTATATTGCGGTTGTGACGAAAAAATAATCGTGCATTTTTTTTATTCATCCGAACAAACAGTTAATTTGAACTGCAGGTAAAAATGATTCTGGCGCTTGGCTTTTTGCCACTAATTGATGTTCTTTTGGGATTTTTTATGCTAAAATCCATTGATTTTGCTATATAATTATGGCAAAAATTCTAAATATGTTTTAATTATTCAAAGATACATTCATTCTACGTTTAAATGTTGAGAAAAATAGGTAAGCATCCTCCTTTTCCGTTGAAGTTTGGAATGCTCATGACGCCACATTAAATGTTCTTGGACGTACGAATAATTTCGTGGAATAGTGACATAACAATATATCTAAAATAGTAAATTGTAGTGATGGTTATTTGTATAAATTTGTGTTATTAAAAAAGATTGGAGGAAAGCCTCTATTTCAGTGCGGCTCAACAAATCAACAATCAATTAGCACCTATACCTAAGACCACAGCTTTGTAACCCATTCATAACATATCCCTAGTCGTGGAGACCCTAAAAGATAAACCTCATTGGGTTGTTTCTCCTTCGCGGCATTTTTTTTAGCCAACTATCGTGTATATTTGGCCTTGAAAAAAATGTCGGATCATTTATAGGCATCATGTTTTTGGCTGCATATTTTCTATAATTAAATCATTTTGATTTATCAGCACCACAATTTTTTATATTTTTAAGTCAATATTTAAAAAAATAAATTTGCAAAGGAATAAAAAGCTTAGCTTTACATTTTAAGTGTGTTTATGCTATGCAAACTGCACAATTAAGAGTTACACACAACCGCAGCTACTAACTTGAATTTTGAAACTTTCTGAAATATAAAAAGAAAATAAAGCCCAAGAAAGAAAGAACATTATGAATTATAACAGTAACAAAGTTAGATTTGCAAAAGCCAAAAAGCGTCAGCAAGAAGGCTGAGCTTGCTTCTTTCTCGCCAGAGATGAAATTATTGCAGAATTCTTTGCGCGAGCCCACCGCATATCATCTCTTGCCGCAAGTCTACTTTTGTATTTAGATTTGATAACCAAAAGCTTGAAAAGACTGTTTCCCAAAAGTATGTTATTAAAAGAAAGAAGCTGCGCAACACGATACGGCTGAACACAATTTATCACAAATTTTAGCAACTGACATTGAAGAGGCAAAATATTAGCTCATTCTAGCAATGAGAGTAATAAACTTATCTAGCGCATTCTCATGAACACCTTCAATTTTGATAGGGAATCTACGACTTTCAATTGATTATGTCGTGCCAAGTAATTTGGGAAAATATCTCGTTCAAAGATTTTCAAGTGTTCTTTCATAGAAAGTATTGTTCAATTCATTGTTTACAGTTAAAGGTCATTTTCCTCAAAAAATGTAGATAAGTTCGACAACATGTAAATTCAATTTTCACCCCATTTTTTTGCGCAAGTTGATGTTTCAACAGGAATGCTCTGATAATTACTGACAAATCTAGGCATTCCGCATTTTGTTCTTTAAACGATAAATTTGATTCGTTTAAATTGTAAAGATGTCAACCAAGGAAGCAATGTTTTAAAAGTTGATTTTTACACCCAAAAAGGGCGTCAAACTGAGGTTAAGATTTTTTTTGTTAAAAACGTTTTCAAGTTATCACGAAGATCAGAAAGACAATTTTAAACATTGCCTACGGACAACCATCTCATTTCAGAGTAATATAACAGAAATTTTTTCGATATATCCAACCTCCTGCAATGTTATGAAAATAGGCAGCTGTTTTAAGCCCTAGATTTTACAAAAATTACTGCACTTACACCGTATTTCATTGTTTCTTTACAAATTCTTGTGGCCCAGTCATGGTTGCTAAAACTTGTCGATGAATCATATCGAGAGTTCACATAGTATTCAGTGATGCATTGATAGATAATCGTTAAAATCAATACCAACATTCTAGCATTGCAGACACGTCTGTTCAATCTTCACAAACATTTTCCCCAGTAATGTCATGATTTTGCGAGAATGAACAAGCTGGGTTAAATACATAATGTGAAGTAGTTTTGGTTTTAAGTGATTTGCAAAACAAAGCAACTAATCTTTGAAAAATTCTTTATCAATATGCCGCTTATAAACTAGTAACTGAGAACAATTTATAACACTTGTTGATTAATCAAGCTGAATGCTATAACTCGAAGTTGGACAGATTTATTTTTCTGTACTACTTTCTCAATAATATCTGCAGATACGTCATCTATTCTTCTGCTGAGAGAGTTATTATAAAATGATATTGTACTAAATTTTTTAACATATTCTGCTACGAGCATAACTCTAGTAATGTCTTTAGTTACTGGCAACAGCATGCTCTAAGTAATAATGAGAGGTTTCTAGGCTTTGGCGATCCTCAAACCAACCATATATATCTAGGTTCAATGGCCGTTACATTTTAATATCGGTAGTTATCAACAGTATCAAGTTTATTTTTCTTTACGCCATAAGATTTCTTCTTAAAATATAGGATAACTTGCAGGCAAAGTTAGGATGTCAAGCATCAAAACGTTGTTTCAGTTAGCTGGGCTTCAATGATTCACCTGAATAATTTCATGGCAAAAAAACGGACCGTGGCTTTTCAATTTCGGCTGCAACTATGAAAGTAAAGTCATACATTAATAAGTCAGCATTATATTTTTATTTCCCATCACTTGTCTGATCGTGATTCATTTTCAGTTACGCGCAAATTTCATATACATAATTTCGGCAAACATAAAATTTTATAATATATAGTTTAGCTAAGTTTACTTTTATATTTCGAAAATAAGAAGCCCTTGCATAACTTATTTTACTAATAGCTGAAAACATGGTTTTGAAGCAACCTGGATATGATTTTATTTACCTCACAAGGTATTAATTTCGTAATAGAGTTTAAGTTTCCGGATTAACATGGCTTAAATTATTAAATTATATTATCTGTCGACCTTAATAGAATGAATCAATGTATTGTATGTGGCAGCGGTCCAGTAAGAGTAGTAGTGGAGCTTAAAACCATTATAAGAAATTATGGACTAGAATAGCCTAATCCACGAATATAATTTTCAAATTAGAAATATTAAAACTTCTAAAAAAACGCGTTTTTTATATTGAAAAATTTATTTTCAGAAGATCTCAGTACCTCTGATAAATTCTAATGCGACCACATTTCGGCTCGCGGCCCACAGGTAGTGAGGCACTAATTTAATTGAAGCTAATCGGGTGAATGATAAAATTTTTTTGATATTGATTTAATACCAAAGTGTGCGCAATATCTTTTCGTCAAAGATAATAAAAGAGGATCTATCAGACAATTGCTTCGGACAAAAAATAAATCTTGTTTTTTTTTTTTGAAAAGAAGTGTGCAGTATAAAATAAAATTTGAACTAAAGTCTAATATTAGCTTAAATGTTCAATTTAACAAATTAAGGAAGGTAAGTCTTGATTTTTTGTGCAAAACTATAAGTTTTATCCGTCCTGTTGAAAGTAACCGAGCAAAAATAGTTAATTGACCCAAACTACAATACGAGAATTTCCTCAAACCTTTATACACCAATTCTTTTTATTTATGCCGTCAATAAAAACATATTAGTATTAGATTCTAGTTCAGGAAATAACAGCCTATAAACTCGGCGGTGTAAGCAGCTGTTAAATGTTTCGATCAAAATACCAATATTTCTTTCGTGGATAGAAAATTTTAAGTCACAACTAGAATATTCTATTTGCTTCGATCTCTGCATTGAAGTTTCCTGAGCAGAGATTTTTTGTATTGCCCAATCTAAAACGAATGCAAGATCCTGCTTATTCGTCAGTTCGTCCAACTTTAGATTTCTAATCAAATCTCTTATATTCACTCATACTTTAAATTTGAGACGACGAATGCCTTTTTTCACATAAATCCCAAATGTTCTACAATTAGATTTATTTTCACTCGTTCCAGAGCACCAAAAATAAAATCCACAAAAACGGCTGTTAGTGTTATTACGAACAGTGTGAAAAACTGTAAAATTGTCCTCACAGCATTTAATATTTTCTAAGGATAAGTGTGAATTTCTCGATACGTTTTTTGAAACTATGCAAACCATCGATTTATGGGATCAATAAATATCTATCTTTTAGCATAAGCTCGTTTGAATTCGAAGAAAAAAATGTAGACGTAATACACACACTTATGCGAGTTTTAACTTTCAAAATGGAGCGATTCCTTCTCAGTTACTGATGCAATTACTGGAACCGAAATTCTTAACCAATGATAAGATACTGGGTCACAATCTCTATTTATATGCCCTTATCCGACAATAATGATTTTATTCGGAGGATAAAATTTCCTTCATTTATACTATAGTCCCAAACAACTTCCTCGTCTAAAGTATCGAGAATAAGACATGAGAATTTAAATGTTCCTTTCAAATTATGAACGTCTTTAAAATTTTGTAATTTTAACAATAATTTCATAAATATCCCGAAAGTAACAATATCCTTCTCAGATTTGTTTTCTATTATTTTTGCAATTAATTTTGAAAATGGCTAAATTCAAAAAAAATTAAACTATAATTAGGGATCGAATTATTATAGATATGTTTATTCTATCAATAGTTAAAAATGTATAATTTATTATGATTTATTTCGATCAAAAATGATGTTTTACATTATTTATCGAATATATATGTAGGATTGATAACAATCTGCTGAGATTTAGCTCGTTCAGTCTGCGTGAGGCAAAAATCATTTGCACAAATATGTATAATCTGTTTGCAATTATTACAATTTAATAAATATTAATATTCGAAGCTTATTCGAACTTTATCGAATAAATATACTCTTTACATTAAAAATAATATGCTAAAATTATAAAAATATTTGTTATATTTTTCGCATTAGACCGCATTGTATTTTAGGCAAAACTTACTGAGGAAGCGCGGCGTATGATGGCTAGCTAGAACCAAAATTGGGCCACTTTTGCTTTATTGTTATAAAATACTCTGTAAAAACAGGATTTAGATATTTTTTACAAATAAAAGTAAATTCAAATATAAATTCTATCTGCTATAGTTTTCTTTTCAAAAATGGGCCAAGTAAAATATTAGTCGCCTCTTTTGAAAGAATTCTCCCCTATACATGGTTTTAGCAGACTATGGGCCAGGTACACACAAACACTAAGACTTTAGTTAGAGACTTAAAAGTCTAATTTCATATTATTTGTTAAAAGCTAATGCCACAACGGCTCAAACTGATGAAATAGGTCTCAAAATCGATCGATCGGCAGTTTTTTTCAGTAAATTGGTACGAAGATTCCTGGCAACCTTACAGCCAAACGAAAAAATTTATAACCATCCGGTACCACAAGTCTGCTAAAAGTAATGATGATGCTTCTTTATTACTTTCTTAATTGGTTATTATTTTTTTTGAATACACACATACAGAATAATTCGCTTTATCCGGTTTCGTCCAAACTGACAGTATTTCCCCGGATTAACCGAAATTAATTTATTTGCCACATCAAACTTAAAAAAATGTATAATTTAAAAAAAATCCCAAAAATAATTTTATATTGGCAAACAATTCATTAATTCAAATAAAAAAAATTTAGTTTTTAATAATTTTTAAAGAAATCTATTATTTTTTTTCTTCAATTTTTAAAAATATGCAAACTAAGATCCGCTTAAAAACGTTCAATAGGGATGAGATGTTTCTCCAAACCTTAATAAGTTTGTATAAAATTATGAATTGTTTTAAATTATTGCATTTCTTCTTTGCTCGTTGGGATGGTCGTATCTAAATTTGGTCCATCGCATTCCTTATCATCATTTTTTTTAGATTGCTTAAATATCTTAAAAATTTCCACCTCGGAAACTCTAGCTGTTATAGAGAGGTCTTTATCTGCCTCTATATAGCAGTCAAAAGAGACATCTACAGGCACTTAAAAAAACGATCTAATCGATTAAATAGATTCTCAGCGTTATGCTGATCTTCGTTGATCTCAGTGCCTCCATTATTTGTGCCTGAAGCAAAAAATGTGGAAAAAAATTCGCAACAGTCTTTTTGAACTCGGCCCCTAGAGATAATTTTTGAGATTCAAAGCCTTCAGCCGATTGAAATCAAAATCAATTTTTTCATAACAGAACTGAATGCCTGAGACGATGCGTTTCTAATACGGGCATTTCATTCAATTGATGATCTCTGCATCCAAAGGTTGAGTTATTGATGCGATATTTGGTGGAAAAAAATACAATTCCTGATTTATCAATCCCGTAATTTGTGGATGTGCTAGACATCAATCGAGAATAATCGTCCCTTAGCGATTTTGATTCCTCAATTCCATTTTGTTCGAACTCCCGAATTCCGTGAAAATATATCTTGTCATCCTAGCTTTTCAATTTGCTTGACAAAAGAGTAGAATATGCAGGACATTTTTAAAATATTGTGATCTTGAATGTTTTCCAATCATCAAAATAGAAAACTTCTTTGCTCACATGCTAACAAAATTCAAAACAGTTATCCATAATTTCGATTTTTTATACTGTCAACACTCAAGTTTTGGAAAGTACAAGAAGTTTTTAGGGTGCTAACAACCAAAACAACCCCTATTACTTTACAATTATGAATATCTTCAGCCGAGTATTTTTTTAAAATCTCTTTTTTATGACTTCTTTCCCGTGATGGTTGGAGTCAGCTGGCACAGAAGAACTATCTCTCATCATTCTTTTAAAAGCAACCCCGTGTTGTGCTTTCCAGTGACCAATCCAACTCATGTCGAAATCCTCGTATTTTCCTACCTCCCTAATATTTCTTGCAAATACGGTTGCATGCTGTTTTAACATTTCTCGACCAGTTTTCGAATCTGAAATATCTGCTCTCCTAACAAAAAAACCAACGCAACAATACTTTACCAGTCGCTGCGTATTTTGAAGTTTTCACCATTTTAACTTTTCCTGAAATGAATTCATTTTGATATTTTATTTTAATATTTCGACTTTCTTAAAATATCACTAAATGTTTACTGCTTTAGATTAAAATGATAAGCGATTTTAATTCTTTTTACTTTAGGATTAGCTTCTGAAATAAAAAAAATAATTTCACCTTTTTTTTCTGGTGAAATTTCAGGTTTAGATTGTTTTGAATCCATAAAAAAAATGTATATTAAATTATAAAAAAAAGAAAAAACCGGATTAAAGATAAAAAATATGCAAGGGACTTCAAGAATCCACCGGATTCCGGACTACACGTAACCGTATTAAGTAAAATCATTATAATAGGTTTAATAAGAAATATATTAGGGACTTGTGAATTTATCCTGATTGTCCAAAATCGCATTATACTGTAAATATATTTAGCGAAAAACATAAATAAATGAGGCAAATAAATATCCTAAAACATATGTTATAATATTAGCTATAAGATGCAATTTTATTTTTTTTACAATTCAACATTTGGCACTGTCATAATTATTTGTTCTTGAATAAATTTTTGAATACTCACCTTGGTTGTTGCATAAGTAAGGTGGCATTTTTTGGCAAAGGATAAGCTTTAAAAAATAAATTAAATTGATCATTAACATGTTTTTAAATGACGCAAGATAGCGATTAATGTAACGGGAATAAAATTGCACGGCTGGGAGGCGAAAGAAAGCCTGAAAAAAAATTACTATGAGTAAATATATATTATCAATGAATTTAATCGTAATATTAGTAATTCTTCTCTTTTTGGTTTATAGTTCCAAAAAAACCCTATTGTCAATTTATTAATTGAAAGATTATAAATATTTTAAGTGATTTCTGTGAATTATAAAGGAATATATATTTATGCAGATAAAAACTCATTTACCAATCAAAGAAATTATTAGAGATAGGGAGAGACAAATTGTTAATACTTGACGTGAGTGATATAAATTATGCCTACAACTGGACGTCAATTATTTAAAAATAATATATCGATAATTAGAATAATGCAAATCGAGGGCGAATGTGAGTATAAAATTTATAAAAAATATTTAGGGATGATATTACACGCAAATATATAAATACAATCCGATTTCCTATCTCAACTGCAATATATCCAGATTAGTATCTTTTCACTAAGATCTTTAGTTTTTGCCATAAAAAATATATTAAAGTATATATTTAATACTTTTTATCGTTTAAAAATATAAAAAAGGCAATAAATGAAATTTATAGAAGAAGAACATAAACCGTCATATTTGATAAACCATAATATTAATTAGTAAATTTGTAACAGGATGAAAACCATGTCGATTAATAAAGTATTTCCCGAAATAATTAACATATAGTTACTTTTAATATTGATATATTTGATGAAACATGAGTATAATTATATTTTCGCTATAAACAAGAATTAATACCGTCCCCACATTTATCCATTTTACTACAAAAGGAGAATATGTTTATGGTTTACAACGAAAGAAGAATCTTAACGGTCCATGTAGGATTTTAAATATTATAAATTTAGCAAAATATTCATTAACATGCTTAATTGATGGATATAAAACATTAGAAGAAAAAATATTTTTTTTCAATAATAAATTTGTATTATCAGCATCGGTAAACCTTCGTTTGTTTAATAAATCCTTGGATTTTCTTAATCACGTTTGCAATAAATTATTCATTTTTAGAATAATATCTCATTTTCTATTTTGATTAACATTGTCAGGATATCAATTAATCGTTTAAATTTTACTTTAAATTCCCTCATCCTTTATGTTAACAAAGAAACCTTTCATTATCAAAGCAACTCATATTTTCAGTGTAAGATATTTTTAAGGCATTTGAAATATTATTTATTTTAGATTATCGAAACAAAATTATAAATTCATAAATTTTAATAACTTAAGGTAAAAATATCAGAAAAATATAACATAATAGAAAAAAAGGAAAAATTTCACAAACTAATAACTATAATGAAAGTAAAATAGTTTTAAGGGAACTTCTAGATCAAATATACAATAAAAATAGTTGTTTGAACAGTGGTACCTGTTATATCGTATACTTTTATTATAATATTAAAGAAGTATAGCAATGAAAAATATTGCGTTTGCCCAAAAAGTCATGCGGGCAGACTATGCCAGATTGATACTTGCAGATTTGATCATGATGATTTTCGTTTTAACTGTTATTTTTAAATAATTTTAGGTAACTCCAACAAAGTTTGCATTCCAGAGTCCTGTGATATTGTTAATCTGTATTCAGATAAAGGTTACATTTTTGAATGTCACAATAGATTCAATTAAGATCCTTTATATATCGGATAGAACCGAATGCAATTCAGTAAACAGTCATCAAGAAAATAAAAGTCAGTGTGTTACTTTATGCAAAAGTAGCAAATTTGTTTTAATTGATGTTTTTATGACTATTTATTACATTAGAAAGTTTAGAATGAGACTTAATGCTCAAATCGTTATGGTTTAGATCTATCATAATAAAATATTCAATTATTTTTTTTATAAAATATTATAATTAATTTTATATCGATATTTAAAAATTTTGGAGAATATAATGTGAACAAATCTTCAACTCTTACAATATTATTGCTGATTTAATGGCCTAGTCTTTGATTTTTTATACTCTTTAAAAATGTAAAATTATATCAAAAGTTCAATAACGCTTAAAAAGATACAAGGCCTCTTCCCAGTTAGGGTATACTATAGAGATCAACTCAATTTAATTTATAGTTTTACGAAGGTCAACAAGTATATTATAATAGATGTATAGAGCATCATAAAACTAAAAAAATAATTATAATTATCAAATTGAAAGTCAACATGGGAAATTTTTGCACAATAAGAAAAGGCCATTCAGAATTTGTTTTTTTTTGGTTTGATCGAAATAAGTAATATCGTTCTAGAGTTTTTCACAACAATTCCGCGGTTCCACTGTTTTTGGGATCAGATATGCTATAGTAGAATAAATTTTTTTGGTGGGGAGGTATGGCCTACTTAAAAAAACTTCCGAAATCTATTTCTCTATAGAAGTAGCATAACGTGGGCAATGCTTGCTTTTTCATTTTAGTTTTATCTTTTTCGGCATTGTTCATAGGAAATCGGATCTTAGCGATCCAATTGATTCATAATATTTTTCTATAATTGTCTCTTTGCAGATACAGAAAGATTGGTTAAAACACATCTGTTGTCTGGGCCCAGCTCAATTAGCGGATACAGGGTAATGCAATATCATTTTATTATATTTCTTTAGCAATATGAGGTTTATAACTATATTTATTTTACAAAAAATAAATAATTAACTTTCGGAAATTAATGGGTTGAATGGTTACGATGCATATGTAGATAGACATGGCATCATAAAATGCCTTACTAATTTTATCCTCTTAAATTATTAAAAAAACTAAATATAAAATATTGAGAGACTTTAACTATGAAATCAGCTTTTTTTGTTAAACAAATTAAAAATATTTTAGGATTATTTTCCCATTCTTTAATGTGTGAAACTATGATAATCTTTCTTGAGAACAGCCTTATGGTCTCAGAATACATATTTTTACGCAGGTAAACTGGAATTATAGGAAAAATTAGTGATAGTGAAGGAACTTCCCCCCCCAAAATTCACAAAAAATCTCAATTATCTAGCAATTTCGTAATATGGTTCATATATATGCAGTATATTATGTGGTTATTTCATTTCGGGATATTTACCAGAAGTTGGATTTCTGACAAAGGAGAGCCTATTTTCGTTTTGGTTGTCTACAACTCCATAAAATAAATCGAAACGTAAGTTTCACATTAAAAAATGTTCAAAAATATATTTAGCTACAATATACGTATTTTTACATACAAATATGAAATATTATCAAAATTTTAAAAAAATATTTAGTTATGAAAACAGTTAGGTAAATTTTTATTAAACTGTTTAAAACTGATCTATATACCATGATGTTCAAAAATTAATGCAAATGTAATTTGCATACAAGATTTTTAAAAACAGAAGAACCGCAATTTCTATGTCGATATAGTCATACACCCAATTTCTAAACACCAAAAATTATTTATTATAAATATCGCATATATGTATTTATATAGAATGGACAACCCCTCATTAATGATAGTAAAAAGTCCCAGAAGTTCAGATATTGTGCCGAAAATGCCTTGTTATATTGTCATAGATTATTCAGGAAGCATAAACCCTCTTTTAAAATATTACTAGTATTTTAGTTATTTATACCCCATAAGACACAATAAAAACACTTGTTGCAATGCTTTATGATATATTTATGAAATTATGGCAATGACGAAATAACTTAAGGAGAGTGAAAATGCGAATTTAATTATTTTTATATACTTATAAAAATTAATATTTAACATGAAAAGTTCTGTTTTGGTAACCCGTTGCAGTTTGAGTCTCAACATCTGTTATTA
>SGJC01000545.1:0-13399 GCA_009887335.1 Henneguya salminicola
TTATTTATCGAATTTAACCACTGGAATATACTCTGGAAATATTCCTTGTTCTGTTGAATTTGAATATTAATTTAATTTTTGTTTGTCATTATTTTTTTTCAAATTTGGGACTATTTTGGGACCTGATTCAGTATTTCGATGAAAATTACAATATTAGATCGAATTAGAAAGAGAAAAGCTTCACCGTTTTATTAAAATACTTCTACCGACGGATGAAACTCAGATAAGAATAATTAACAAGGTAAAAAAGATGTTAAGTAAGAATCTAGCTATGGCTAGGGTTGGTTGGCAATCAAATAGTTTAAGGTGTTGAGGATAGTTAAATATCCTGTGAGAAATCTTAATAAACAGAATTTTCCATAATATAATATGGTAACTGCACAACATAATAGTCGAGTTGATAAAAGAGTCATCCTTTTCATAGTTAATAACATTTATCCTTTTTTCTTAAGTTATATAGGATATAATTTAACATTTAAAATTTAGCAGTTTTTTTTATCGATGACTGGAGGTGTAAAATTTCCGATGGTCTCATTTGACCTTAGCTTAAAGATCGCCTGTCTAGTTGATGTTCTCAAACTTTAAAGTATAAAGAGCTGACAAAAGAAATATTGATAGTTAGGAAATCTGATTTATTTTAAACTTTCGCGCAATCTCTCATCACTAAGGAGGTGCCACCATTTGGTATTGGCTGGAGTAAATTTTAATTACAATCAACATGGATTGAGCAATATCTATCAGATATCCCAACAATAATAAAAATTTTGAATACTGTGTTAATTGGTTAAAAAGCTCCTAGATTGAAAGTCATTTCCACTGGCAGCCCCTCTCTTTTTTTTTTATACTAAGGCATTAAAATATCAATTTTATTATTTCGCTTTAAAAATATACCCTTAAAAAATTATGAGATTTTAATAAAATAATAGTTTTGGAGGCTTTAACCACTGAAAATACGACAATATCGACCATACCTGTTAGGATATTTCGTTCCCTTTTTTTATCTACAACTGTAATCAATTTATTTCTAAATGAACTATGAAAAATTTAGCTTAAATCTATTTCAAAGAATCCTTTCCCAGTCCTAAATTGATAGGTTTTTTTTCATCTATGTTTTAACGTTATCAAAAGATAAGGAAAAATGGACCTATTAATCATTTCAGAGAAAAAGCTGGTTTTTTGAGTTTTTTAAACTTTTAATATACTTATCGTTTATTATCTCAAATGTGGTCTAAGTTGGGCATTATTTTTTATTCGATCAAAATAATAAACATAGCTCTTAACTCATTGATTGAAAATTGAGAATCAATCGTTTTTATTTTAGAATATATCTGAAATAACTTAATCAAGCCTTCCTCTGAGGGATAATTCGAAATTTCGTTTTTTGCACTTGATCATAAGTTGAATATATTTATAATTTAATAATTAGACATGTTATCACGCAAAACAACTTTTTGCCAACTCCACACGATAAGAGTTGAAAATCCCATTGACGGTTAAGATATTTCGTTTATATTCGATAAAAAAATGCAAGAGACAATGAGAAAAATTAAATATAATCTACTCTATACATGTGAATAAAATGTTTAAATTAGGGAGACATGAGTGGTTTGATGTAATTAATTTTTATTAATTTTTGAAATAAAAGAATTGAGATATTGCTCAAATGATTGAGGGGATGAGTATTTTATGTTCAATTGTTTTATCAAATTTAATCGATCCTCAAATCTAAAATTAATATTTAATATATTACGCAGTTTTAAATAAATGATGACTCATTCTAATAACATTACTTGCATTTATAGCAGTTTCTCGAATAAGAACTGAAAGTATTCGAAATGGTATTATTGCACCATCATAAAGTGGACCAAATAATGGAATTCCCTCTTTTTTTACAATATTTATTTTAAAAAGACCATTGGATAATGGATAAATAACTATAAGAACATCCCCAAATTCAGTGTTTATTATTCCTTGTCGAAATGGACGATAATGTTCTGACCATATTATATGAACTTCATCGTTGCCTAGATGTCTAAGCTTTGAAATAAGACCATCAACGCCTTCATTTGCTGGCATTAATGGAGCTATATGAAAAATAACCTCATTAACGGGTGAACAATAATAAAGAGTTTTGTATCCTTTTGCATGGACCCGATCAAGTCCACCTAAAAAGCCATTATGTTTTTCAAGATCCAAAAACCATCCAACTCCCAATAAAAATGAATCAAAACGTTTAGAATTGACAGTATTTTTAAGAACCGACTCTTTATCTTCTTGATGTGGATTTATATAAAATATTGCAATTTTATGAGTATTTCTAATGAATCTATTATCAATTTGTTTCATATCACGAAAAAATTTTTCACTTGGTTCAATAAAAGAAATTAATGGACGATATTCGTTGTTAAAATATCCAAGTTGATTAGCAAATTGGATAAAAAGTCGATATTTGAATGAGTATTGTGGTATGTTGTCTGACAGATTAGAAATTGATATAGAGGATGATGAATCTAACTTTTTATTATTAGTATCCAACTCTGAAGACAAGGATGATGATTTATTATGAAGTTTCAATAGTTTCATCATATAATTTGAGTGAGGAAATAATGGGAAAGTTGTATGTGTTTTATTTAATTCATAATTATGACTCAAATCCTCAAATGCTTTGATGGAAGAAGTAATTAATTTATGTAATGGATCAACGTTGGGTTTAATTTGTGAACTACAACACGCTTGTGTTAACATCAATTTAGGTTTAGAAATAATGCATTCTTTAGGTTTATGGTATAATTCACTGCTTATCCATGAATATTTACCTAAAGCTGTTCGTACGATAATAACAAATTGTTCTTTATGCTTAATTAAGGATGATTTTTCAAAAGGAAATACAGATGATTGAATCAAATTTTCTTTGAATTCAAAAACAGAAATCATTATTTGATTACCTATACATAAAATGATACAATCCGGTAATTTTTGGTCATTATTCGATGTAATAAGATCAGATTCGGAAATTTGACAAGAAAGTGAATCTGGACCAAAAGAAAGAGGAAAATTATAAAGCATTAAAAAACAAAAATCAATCAAATGTTGAATTCGGGAATAAAACGAGAATTCTCGTTCTTGAATAATTGTCTCATAATTTAGTGTTTGATCAAGTGGATTTATGTTTAATTGGGAGGTTTTAAGAGTTTCATTATTTTTACTAATTTTATCTGGCTCTAAATCCACCATTAATTTGGTAATTACTGAAAGACCAGTTAATTGAGAATCTTGTAATATTTCCCATTCGTAAAGATTCGGACTAGAAGTAAGACCATGAGTAGAAAGATTCTCATGAGATGATAAATTAGTAATACAATTTAAAAGAATTTGTATATTGGATTTACTGGGTGAAATTTTAAAAATAATATCCGTTAGCATATTAATAAAAACAATCAACGTATTATAAACATATAATTTATTTGATATTTTTAAATGGATTGTAATAATACTATAAATACAATTACATGAATAGGAAAATAAATTATGAAGCAAATTGGCATCAAATGACATAAAAAAGTCATAAAATGAAAAAAAAGTATTTAATATATTTAAAACAAAAGATACGACGGATATTGAGCGGCAATATAAATGTTTCATAATAATAGTAAGGATAAATTTGACAAGACATTCATTTTTTTTATTTATTATATTTTCAATTGCAATCTGGCTTATACATGATAAATAGACCGAACGAGAAATTGGATCCCGAGTCATGCTACATCCTGTTACAATAATCTCTATATATTGAGGAAAAATATCGAACAAAATATATGAATTTGGTGGTTTACCAAATTGTATACTAGGGAAACAATAAAAAAACTCACACATTGAAAGAAGTATTAATGCTGCTTCTAGTGGAGGTTCAATATTATGAGAGAATAGAGTTTGCGAAGCAGTTAAAAGAGGTTTAAATAAAATAAAAATTCCATTGATTTTAGAAGATATAATAGAAGTTGCATGTTTAAAAAATTGGACAAGATAATATATGTTTTTTCCAGTTAAAATAGTAGTAAAAATGTCAATAAATATGACATAGTATTCTTTGGGAATTATAGCAAAATTATATGGAGTCAAAAGTGATCTAAGAGCCAGTTTCTCAGCCTCTAAATAAACATCATTTGGAACATCTTGTTTTTTTAATAATTCAAAGGTAAGAGGTAGAAAATAATGAAGCATTGGTTGCTCTTTCTCAAATGGAGGTATATATTTAAGATCTTGTTGTATACCTAGATTTTTTGCTACATCTTCTAATTTTAGAAACATTTTATAATAAGTTCGATAACAAGCAAATTGAAGTTTTGAATCAATCAGTTCATTAATATTACCAAATAATCCAAGTATTCTTCTCCATGTAATAAAAACGTGCTCCCGATTACAATAAGATGCATTTTTAGGAATATATTCAAATGTATTATCACTGATATCTTTGTCACCTTCAACAGTGTCAGTATCATCTTTTTCAAATTCCTCCTTGTAATTGGAATCCCCGGTAGTGATCGTGATAATTTCTGAATTTTGTTCAGTTTCATTAATTTCTTGAGGTGTTGGCTCATAAATTATATCTTGTGTTTCATATAACATATCTGGTTGAAAATATAATTCAGTGGCGGAATAAGAACCAGTGTGTTTTGTAGTTTCTGAATCATAAAATATTGAAGAATTAGTTTTTGATAATAGACTTTGGACATCTCTATGAAATTTGAAATTAATTTTTTTAGTCTCTGCTGTCTCTGATTTAGAACTTTGGAGAGAATTTTTTTGTTGTTGAATTAGATCCATATCTTGATTGGATGGTATTTTGCAAGTATTTGATAATATGTAAGTTTGAAGTGAGGTTGATTGACTAGGTTTTCTTTCTGTAACTGATTGTTGTTTATGAACTTCAAAGGATGCAGCTTTAACGGCTGTTTCTTTGTTTATATTTTGCAAAGGTTGTTCTGATGATGGTTCAATTGGTGATTTAATATATGTATTAATATCCTGAGGGGCCTTAATTCGTGTAAATGAAGTGGTAGGTTTATGTTTATGAGTTATATTTTTTCTTTCTGAATCTTTACCGATATTTTTTATCCTTCGTCGTGTATCGAATTCTCTATTTAAAGGAAGATTTGATATATCAACATGAAAAACATCTGAGCAATATATTTTTGTAATAATATCCAAACAATAAAGCCATTCATCAAATAATTCATTGTAATAACTTCCATGTTTTAGAAGATCAGTAAATTTATCCCACAATTGAGATGGTATTATAGTAAACATATTGCCTCTTAACCAGGTTAAAAAAATAGTTTGGAAAAAATATGAAAAGAAAGAAGATTTTATAGATTTTTGTTGATCAGTTAAAGTATCAAAATTTAGATAATTTAATGTCGTTGTTTGATGATAAACATCAATTAAGGCTTCTAAAATTTTAAGCCATGATTCGTTGTCAATAAAATCAGAATGATATGTAACAAATGATCGAATATAAGTCAAAGAATTTCGTAATATATAAATCTACAATAAATACCCATTAATTAAAATACCATTTCAATAAATTGGGATGGACTAGTGATTGTTCGATAAAAAGGTTGAAGTACAAGATAAAACAAAATTCTAAAAAATTTATGAATGTAAATTTTGCATTCTTTATTAAAATCTATATTGTTCTGAATAGACACCGATTCCCAGAATAATTTATAATCTCCAGTAACAATACAAAGAGGATAATCATTTATCAAAAATTATTAATATATATATATTTACCTGACACCAACAATTTAAAAGGCTTAAAATAGCGCAATCAAAATTATGCACACCATCAGAGAATACTAGATTGTAACGAAAAATTTCAAAAAGGGTTGCAGTATTTTTATAGGATTTAAAAATAGTTTTTTGAACTAAATTAAAAAGATCGAGATTAATATTTTGAGGCGATAATTCTCTAGTCTCTAATGTTGAGGATTCCATTAGACTAATATTGTCTGAATAAATATAGAATTAAAATACTGTCATTTTCATGATCAAAATTAGTTTGTGTTGTTTTATTATCAGAAGTAATATTTGGAGAAAGTATTTGTCGTTTATTTAACTGAATATTAGTAAAATTATATAAAAACAGAGCCATATACTCCACTTATTTTTGATTGGGTTCTAGATTTAGGTTTCATTAAAATATAAAGAAACCAAGCAGTAACCATATTTCGAGCCAAAATCATGGATGGTAAAGAACAATTATCAAAATTTATATCTTTTTGGGGTTTAAATAGTTGAAAATCATCTTTTCTGATTATAGTTAATTTCAAAAACCTGATACATCAAAATAGAGGTTAAAACTAGAATCGGATCTATAAAATAAATAATTTAGAATTTGATTCCTAAGAATTTCCAACATACATGCAAAGCTTTTTTCAGTCATTATACCACTATTCCAACATATTTTAAACAGCTAAAACATATTTAGCCTTAAGAAATACGTTACGAGTAATAAAATCTAATAATCGATCAAATAAAATATTCATTTGTTCATTATGATTACATATAATTTTTTCACTATAAGGTATTGCTGCATATGGAGTCGATACTTCCCAGAACAGATATTTACCTTCAATATATTATATGCTCAATAACATCAAAATTATGAATTTATTCTTATATTAGATATTTTGAAACATTAAAAAAGTGGTAAAATGGGTTTATGGGGACGTATAGCTCATGCGCGCATAGAATAATGACAGAATTAGACGTGACAGGAATTATTTTAAATCATAAATAATTATATTCTATTCTTCATAGGAACACCCTTTTTTAATGTCATTTGAGAAAAATTATCCAATCTGTCTAGAGATAAACTATTAAGATCAAATGGCTATTCAAGACACCAAAGAATAGTTAATATTTTCGATTAAAAAGAAAAACCTAGTATTATTAGAAGCAAAGGAATTTAAAGTTTTGGCGCTCTTCAAATGTAAATCATGATAAACTGATTTATTTTTGGTACCCCCCATATTATTATTTTTATCTTTATTAATTTGACAAGGATAGGTTTATTTTTTGTTTAACCATAATTGATTAATTTTATTCAGCTCATGAGAACATTGTGTTAAGCGATTTACTTTATTAATAATGAACAATAACATTTCGATAATAGTAATAGTAAAATAGTGTATTTGAAAAAAATACGATACACATTCACAGTATGTTTCCTTTAATTTTAAACTAAATGAACCTACAAAACAATTCAAATAATAAAGAATAAAATACTTAAAAAGTGGCTGTAAAAACAATGAAACTGAATTACAGACGCAGTAATATGTATAATTCGCGGAAAACAACGTGCGCAGAATCATAACAAAATAAAATGAAATTTAATTTTTGGTTTCAATGAATATTCATACAGGATAATTAAAAGCATTATATATGTAGTAAATAGAGAAGAATAGTTGTTGGGTAGCACTTATAGAGCCTACTGGTGACATAATAATTCATGGGGTTCATACAAGTGAAATCAATTCAATTATCAAAACTGAAATATCATCAGAGCAATATATTGATAAAAATTATAGCAAGTTAGAAAAATATCAATATAAAATTTATCAAGATATAATATTTGATCTTAGAAATATATTCAGCGATAGACCGTGTCGTATCCTACGAAAATTCAGTATGCACCAAGATTACAGAAAATAGAGATGAAAACAAATCAGATAGGTTTGAATCGCTTACAACAATAGATGGGTAATATTTTGTACCTAGGCAGGTAGTTTACTTTCGAAATTCATTGTGAATATCACTAAATCATTTTGTGGAAAACTGATGAGAATCTTTCTCTTTTGAGATATAATACACGCACTTTTATGGATGGTACATTTAGATCTACTTCGGCATCATCCATTTAATGTATTATCACTATCGCTTATGACAATCGAACAGATCGTTATATCCCTTGTACCTAGACTTTAGTTACATTAAAATAATGAAAATCTGAATTGTACAATTCTACATTGAAGTTGTAGTTCCTATGGGATATAATTGGATGCCGAAAATGATAACTGTAGATGTTGAAATAGCTTTAATAAAATCAATTAAATATGAGTTTCCCAAATGGAATGTTCCGTAGACGTTACTTTCATCTTAAACAATCAATTTTGAAGAAACTAAAAAAATATCAAACTCAAAGTAATGATTTTGATATTCTCTTGAAAAAAGTGAACTTTTGTCATTAATTCTACACTCGGACGGATATACTCAAAGCAATTGAATACATCAAAACTCTTAACAATTTTAATAAAAATCAAACAAGATTTTTAGCATACTCTGAAAAGACATGGAACCTATGCTTTAAAATGTATTTATTTTTAAATAACGATGATATGGCAAACAACGCACTCCTGTGATACCATCGCGCTTAAATGATCATTTTTATAATGAACATCCAAACCTTGCTAGTTTTATTCAAGTGAATAAATCTGATTTCAAATAATAAAAAGAGGACAGAAATCAGATTCTTACCAACTCAGGAAATCGTTTCAAAAATAACTCGAAACAGCTGGAAAAATATAAACATTTAAAATTTTAAATATGGTGTGACTGCGCATTACGTTTTAGACGTTTTTCTCCGTATCTTTTACACTTCGAAAAATCCAAGTGACGCCCTTTAAAAGACAGTCAAATAGATGTCTGAGTTGTATAATATACAGCATAGAACAGTTGTGGCCATCAAAAATGTTGATCAAAGGAGGGACAAGTAGAAAAAAATAGAAGGGAAGAAGCAAAACTCAAACTTTAAATCATCAACAAAAACTAAAATACCTGAACGAATCGATAATAACTGCTTTAAAAAAACTTTAAAGAAAGATATACATATTTATCAATGTCGCAAATCAAGCAAAAGGACAGTAGAATGTCAAGAGAATTTCATAACACGTGAAAACGCTTATCTCTTATTCAAGAAAGGAACAATACCTCTGATGTTATAGTCTAGCAACATGAATACTCTCTGAAATATCTGAGTCACAAAACACAAGGGAAAATTTTTATGGGCGAAACAGGCTTTTTCTGCTCAATGAGGAGGCCTAGGAGGGGGGGGGATATTCTATCAACGCATCAATAAGTTATAGCTCAATTTTTTTTAAATATTAGACTATTGTTACAAGACACAAAAATTTAAGGAGTTTGTTGAGTGTTCTGTTTTTAAATTACGCGAAAAGGGAATAGTAAGTGCAATAATTGTTATGGATAATGCGGCTTTCATAAAAAATTCACCAAACAGAAAATATTTTTGAATCTAATGTGCATTTTTTTAATCATTGTTGCCTCAATCTAGCCTTTTTTAAGAGAACTAAAGAATGCCTTTAACTAATAGAAGATTGTGGTCAAACCATGAAACAAGGCGAAAATTTTCCTATAAATAAAAATATAAACAGGAAGAAAACCGTCAAAATTATTACTACCATAAAGATATATGATATATGAAATGATTTCTCATATTTTTGTTATGATGTATACATAATATTAATCAGCAAAAATCAATTGAAGGTTGTTAAAATTGAAAAAAGCACCGTAAGCTTTCAACGCTTAAACTGAACCCGTCATTCTTTGCGCATGCGCGTTCTTCGACATTACGAAAACCGATTTTCTATTTATGTGGTTGATACATTCTGCAGGGGGAGGGTGTAAAACGGGAGTATAGTAAACGCGCGTTCGCAACAGAAAAAATATGACAAATTCACTGTTTGTGCTTCGTATTTATTTTATTTAATGGCATATTTTTATATAAAAAACGAATATATTGTAAATGATTATAAAAAATGTTAATATCCATGTGTGTTGTCTTTACCGCGCATGCGTTTATAAAATTGAGAAGAGATTAGTGACGCAAGCAAAGCGTATTTTAATAACAATGTCAAGATATTAATTTGATAATGTTTTTACCTGATGAGGAAATATCTATAGTTGAAGTCATACCTACTAGAATTGTTTCAATTTTTTCTTGGAAAAAATAATTTTCTGGCACAATCGGACAGATATTTTTAAAATTTGTATGAAGATCCCCGAAAATATTCGTCATTAGCGTTGTAGAATATTTATCCAGTGGGGCTTGAAGACACTCAAGCCAACAAATTGTCAACTCGAACCCATATACACGAACCTAATATTAAAAACTCATTAAAAAACTTTTGGATAATTCACAGGATGTATTATTTTACGTATAACAAAATCTATATGAAAAAATTAAAAATACGTATTGCATAATAATTCCAGCCAGATCTAATTTTATAGGGATTTGATAAAATTATAAGCTAATGTGAAGTTTTGGCATAAAACCTTAAGGGCATGGCATAAAAATTTTAAATCTTCGACACAAATTCTGAGACCACCTTAAAAAATCGTTTTTTTTTAATATACCTTTTGCTTTTAAAGATGATTCCATTTGAAAAAATTCTTCGTAAAGCAAAATAAAAATATCATTGTTGTTGTCGTTCAAAAATGTACTGATATTTTTTTCATCTACATTTTCTTATTTTATAATAAGGACGAATATACCAAGTATTTTTCTCATATATGACATTCTTATGGATGGCTCTCTTTTATAATCTAATGCTTTTAATTTCCAAGCATTTAATTTTTTTGCAATATCCAGAGAACTCTTTTTATAGAACATTTTTTAACTTTAATTATTTCGGCATTTTTCGTTACATCTCATTTTTATTTTCAGCAATTATTTTATCCTTTTTTTATTCTCAACAAAAAATTAAATTTAATAATTGTGCATTATCAGTTTAAAATGAGATAAATATTTATTTGTTTCCAGTGTATTGTTTTTATTAATTTTTCATCAGACTTTAAAATTTCATTCACTTTTCTAACATTTGTGTGATATTTAAATTGAATATAAACATCGTTCGAGATATTTTTTAGTTAGACATGCGCAAATAAATTTATTGTTCTTTTTTAGTGCTGCCATTAGACCAGAGTTTTTATCAAACTTTATAGATCAATTACTCCTATTTAATTTAGAAAATTTTTGCAACTAACCTTTAAAGTGTAAAAACGGAGAATGACCGAATAAAAATCTATATTTTTATAATCTTCATACGTTCAACTGCTTCATCGTCACCCTCATCTTCAGAACAACTCATTTTGATAATTTTTTTCAATCATATTCATTTTAAAAATAATTAAATTTTTTTAAAATATACACTCGGTTCTGTTTTTGAAATTTATTTTTACGCAGTCTGAAAAAAACGTTTGTTATGATGCAAGATACTTTCTATTTTTTGTATGCATGCTTGGTATTGCCCATAAAAGACGATAATGAAAAAACAACACAAAAGAATTGTGCATCTTTTTGCGTTTGCGTAAACATATTTTATAAATTCTCAATAGCTTTTTTTATGCGGATCCCTGAAAAACGTATCCACTCCATAAAAAGACATCCGGGTGTATTGCTTAAAACATTTTTTTGTTTATTACGTCAGATAGTGTATCCCTTCCCCTCCCCCTAAACCTAACATCTTCCATCTATGTATAGGTTCCATCACAATCCTCGGCTCGTGATCTAAGCGATTTTATAACTCTTTCGAAATTGCTCCTAAACAGCTGGGTCGCAGATATTCGGATTGTTTCATTGTATTATCAAAAAGGTATAGCTATTTCATCGAATTATCCTTGGTCTTGGCCAATTTTTGTGCAGAATAGGCCAGATTATGAAAGCTCCCATACCAGCTCAAAATCCATCACCTCAACATGCATAACAAAATCGTATTGTCAACTACCAAGCCTTTGCTTGTTGTCTAATTTATTTCAATAAATTTTTTTACTGAAAGTGAGAATTCATTTTTTTTGTCGATTCGCCATTTGGGAATCTAGAAACAATATTTATATTACTCCCAGTTGTCTTTCATAATACAGAGACTGCGCGTGCTGTTTTTATTTTAATTTCATCGGTTAATGATATAATATTATTTTATTATTATTTTTCTAACTAACTTCTAAAATGCCATCACACTAATAATATTAAAAAAGACAAAGGTATTGGTTAAGCTAGCGCCCCTGATTTCGCATGCGCAAAAACTATTAAATGGCCGAAACTAAATTATACAATCTAATAAATAATTCTTCACTTTTTCCTTCCTTTTTATTGGAACATAATTTAATTTTCGATCCTGAAACTATTTCACAGCTCAATCTTACATGTCGCAATGCAAATTGTAGAGATCGAAATAAAGGCTTCAAATCATCAACAAGAAAGCGAAATCTTACTCAGAGAAATGCGGAGAGATTTTTGCAGGAAGGGCAGGGTGTGTTGAGGATTGACTGTTTAAAATGTAAATCCTGCAAAACCACTTTATCTCCTAGAACCGGCGGATTTTTGACTTATTTGGATTCTGCAAGAAGATCCAATTGTAAAATCTCAACTGCTAAAAAAATTGCAGATTGGACTGCACAGAGACCAATAGTTGACTCTATTCAAACCCTAGGATTGGCAAAACCTACTGTGGTAGATTAGCACAACTTCTGTCGTCGAATCTGTCAGTTTGAAAATGGAATGGTGCATTATACATTGTTGGGGGATGGTCATGGTAGAAATCCAAGCGGGGAAACTCCCCGAATAGTCATTCAAATTGATCAAAGTCTTCTTCGTGGGAGGCGTATGTATAACAGAGGAAGAATATTCCAGGGAAATGAAGCGATCTCGGCAGATGACCAACGAGAGTTTACCAATATGCAAGAAGGTGGTGAAGAAGTCAATATTAACCGAAATTTTGAAAGACAAATCGCTAGTCCTTGGATTTTTGGGATGGTTGAATGTCATAAACAACCAGATGGTAGTTACAAATCAAAAGAAGTTAGGTGGTATCATGTTGATAGACGTGACGCAAATACACTCTTGCCAATAATAAGAGACAATGTCACTCCGGGAACAGTTGTGTGGAGCGATCAATGGCCTAAATATCGAAGAATTTGGGAAGAAGACGGACTGATACATGAAGCAGTTAGCCATTCAACTAATTTTGTATCCGAAAACAATGTTCATACACAAAATATTGAAAGGGTGTGGGGAAAACTAAAACTAAAGCTTTTAAGAAATATGCGTGGAACAAATCGAGCACTATTAGAATCCCATTTAGCAGAATTTGTGTGGAAATCTCGACATCGAAAAGAACTTTGGAATCGATTTTGTATTTGTCTTCATGAAGCCTCATATCAACATCCCATCGGCTGGTAACTAAAATTATATCAGAATTTGCATTCTTTTTAGTTTTTAATAATATACTTCGTTGAATTTAAATTTGCAATATTAAATTATTGCATTAAATATAAATGAATATAATTTTCAATTTGAGTCGAAAAATATTTATGCAAAAAA
>SGJC01000546.1:0-13394 GCA_009887335.1 Henneguya salminicola
CTATTAAAATAAAACGTTCTCTTTTTATCATTATTTTGATTGAGTTTTAACAATATTGTAAACTTGTGTATTCTCGGCCCTAGTTCTTTATGCTTGTGTCATTTTAGCTTTCCTCTTAAAAAGAAAGATAAAATGTTATTCGGATAGCTTCGTATACTTTGGTTTTGCGACAATATATTTCCACAACACATTTAGTAAAAAAATAACTTTTTTAAACGTATGTCGAAGTAGAATGTTTATTCTAAAGGAAAGCGCATCGTGTCGTTTATAAAGTAGGCAATCCAATTTCGCCTATATCTGCAACCTCTATTATTATCTTATTAACCTTAGAGCAATTATACCCTACTCTGTTTTTTTATATAAAAATTATATATGCGCGTATAATATACTGGAATTTATCTTAAATCTCATTTTGTTTCGCTCTCGGACTGGGGGTGTAAAACCTTACTGGTCTCTTTCGAGAGTGGTTTCGCAACCCCCTGTTCTGCTCCGATGCAGACACTGCTGCCAATATTCAGTGGTAGTGTGGAAATTTCACCGACTAAACGTCACGCCCAACCACTTCCCTTTATGGATGCTGTGCACAAAGGCATTGGCTCGTTCATCTGATATGTCCTCAGCAGATGATAAATGCCTTACACAATACTACCCTCTTGGGGATTATCTTTATAACAGATCTTGCTTGAGATCAAATTTGGCATAAGTGATTGTTTTGAAGTGTTCTAAGAAGGATTAAAAAAAAGTGGGCATTAGGGATTTGGGTAATTTTATGGCCATTAGTTTATGAGGAACTGACTTCCATAGAACTGGCAAAAACATTTTTTATACCTATATCTGCGCTATGTTTTAATGCTAACTTTATTTCGGCAACTATTTTTCTACATGGTCTGATTTTTTACATTTTATAATCGAAGAGGAAATTTAAAACTTGGAGTATGCTCGAAATATTTTATCCTTATAAAAAAATTATATGAGTCAATAAATTATTAAATATAATTTTAATATTCAAAGAGATTTATATGAGCTTAATAGGTGAGAAATCTCATGGGGGATACATGTATAATTCTTAGCCGGATGTTTCATTTATTTTAATTTTTACTTTTAATGTATTGCGCATACTAGGGCTAGGATACTGACACTCAAGTAGCATAAATTGATACTGAAATTCTATTATATAAAAAAATCAAAACAGGAATTTAGATATTATCCTTAATATACAGATATTAAAAAATGTTCGGATGCATTCGTAATAGTAAACTGACTGATTTTTTTTGCTTAATGCATCGAATAAAGTTATAATATTTCAGGTTGATGACGATAAAATATAAGATAGTTGGAAAAAAAGATCCCTTTCCGAATCGATCAAAAAAATACATGTCCTTTTAAGAACGAAATGAAATGAGGCAATTATTTTGCCTTAGTAAATGAGATGTTAACATAATAGTTATCACGGACATATTAGAAATAATGAAAATAGGGGCGGGAAAAGTAGGATGAAAAAATATAATGAGATTTATTTGAAATATTTATAATATTGCTAAATAATTAATAAAAATTCGTACGATCTTTTATTTTATACTTTTCTACTTATTTCTCATAGTTGAAGTGTAAGATGTAGCTCTTTGTGGCACAGGCCCTCAAAGTTTGCATGGTTATGCCGACGTTTGTGTTAATTTTTACTTATGTCCATATTATAAATAAAAAATATTATTCCATTTTATTGGCCCGATTTTTTAACTCGTATTCGTTTGGATCGACTAAATTGCTAGTGTTTTTTTAATCTAATTGCACGGGCTTTTAATATTCTTTTATTTTAAAGTTCCAAAATCTCGTTTTTGATTTCTTGTTGAAGAAGTGCCGCTTTTGATTCAGCTATTTCGGTAATCTCTATTCAAACAAAAATAATAGAAAACGTAGCTACGGATTCGTTAACAGCAAATTGCAGAAAGCTAGTTTAAAATTTTTCTAATAACTTCTTAATTAGGAAGATGGAGATAACTAATGTTATGTTCAAACTGTTTCTGAAGCCACATTTGTTATCTTTTCGAAAATCTGCGAGAACCCTTTTCGCGGAATTATATCTCCAGAACGATATTTTGGCTTTGATTGCTTTTATGAAGCTAATCATTTCATATTAATGTTCATATTTTATATTAAGTTCAAGATTTCAGTTTTTCACATATATCAGTTTAAACAGACCACGTTCACCAACAAATAGAAGTCTTCTCTGTTTAAAAAATTGACTGTTTGAAATAAAAAATATTTTGATCTCTTTCAAAACAGAAAAAAGCAGAGATATTTGCAAGAAATCAACTGGGATAGTGTATATGTAAAAAAAATCAGATTTTATGATTTTGACTTTTTTTATTAAGGCATGAAAAACAGGATAGGATAAAGGGATTCTCTCGTTTGTTGTAAATTATTTTCACGGTACCTTTTGATTATAATTTTTAGGCAAGAATTTGTCAAGTTTTCATTGAAAAATGCATTCATTCTTGAAATTAAATATTTCTAGCGCGATCTCAGTAACTATTAAAGACGCCGTTTGGGTCAAATTAATTTTTGTTGTGTAATTTTTGGAGATATTTATGATATCTTCAATCCTAGTTTCCCTTTGTATTAGCATTAGCGTAATAGTTTCTAAAGGTTATGCATTTGTCGACTCGGCTAAATGTAATAAGATTCATTCACATTTTATAATATTATTTTTAAATTGACTTTTTATATCAGTTAAAATCGCTTGAATTGTACGTTTAGATTTTTATTTGAAAATTACATCTCTTGTATGCCAAATTATTTGTGGTCTGTTAGAAATTCATTCAATAACATATCGATTTTTACAAACTTTGCATCATGAATCTTCTTTCTACAGAATTTTTTACTTTTTGCCAAAAAAGAAAAGAGGAAACAGGCAGCAATAGGGAAATTTTTATCTAATTTTAAAATAAAAATTTATTGCTAAGTTGACAATCTTGATTTTAGCTCAGCCTTTTCATTGAGTCAAATTAATGCCGATCCCTAGTACAAATAAAAAAAGGTGGGCGGATTGCTCAGAAACACGACTTTTCTTGCAAACGGTATCTCCGTCGCTTAAGAATCATAACACCCCGCCGAACCACGAAAGGCTTTTATTCTGATTTAAAAAAATCCAATTTTATCCTATAAAAGGCAACACTACACATTACTTTGAGTACAACGCTAAACGTTTGACGTTGCCAAATGTTACTCAACTACATGGAACTCATTGAAAAAGAGTTTTACCAACTGCACAAGGATGCCCCTCAAAAGTTATCCTTCATTTTTAAAGCTTTCATATTAATTGAAACACACATATATTTACGTTAGCCTAACACCTCTGTGCACTTGTCAATGTGTCGTACACATACATGGTATATTACCGTTTTTTTACCTGTCCCACAACAGAGATTTACATTTACTTACAAGATATTTCACACACTTTTTAGTGAAAATTATAGCCTCGGGGAGATTCGGACTATCGCTATTCGAGTTCTTTGCTGTTCGGCTACGACAGCCCTATTTAATACCTAAAATACATTTATCATCCTTTTTTAAAAAATTGTAATCGGAATATTAATGTTTCAATAACTGTAAAAATTTTGAATATAGCTGTCATTAAATATTTTCAAAAAAAAAAAAATTTATCAAGAAGCCCAATTGATTGATAAAAGTGAAAAAAAATCGTTTTTTACATTGAAACTTTTTATTAAAAAAAAATTTTTCGTTGCATTTTTTAATCAGATTATAGAATAAAATGTAATTTTAGTGATTTTGGGATATTACTTACGTAAAGTCATTTCTTAAATTGATTTGTCAAAGACAGAGATTTTTAGGTTTGTAAATAGAGTGAAACGTCAACAAAAGGCGTTGATGAAAAAATTAAAAAAGTTAGACAGTTTCCGAAATGGCGCTAGATTGAAGTATATCAAATAATATTCCATATTAAAAAAATCAATTTTCAGTTGTTTCTCTTTTGTATAAAGAGTAAATATCTGAAAAACTGTCTCGACTTTTCTATTCAATTTGCATGTGGTTGTGTAAGAAATTTCCCGGGCGCGCATAATTTAAATTGGGCGCGATCAGAAGCCTTAAAATTGGTAAAATTCGAGGAAATTTTGCTTCAAGACTTTTTCTTATCGAATTAACTTGAGAAAAAATAGCATAATCTATTACAGGGGTAGCGAAGGCAGCTCAGGAATTGCCAAACTAGATTGACAAAAAAGGGAAAAACAATTGTTGAAGAGACACTCTTTCTGTACTTCAACGTTATCAATTGTAACCTCCACCCTGAAATTTCGACATAAATCCGGGCAAGTTTAAAACACTTAAGAGATGAAGTGGCTTCAAAACTGGAATTCTGTCAGAACAAGATTTTCGATGAACTATTAGTCAATTTAAGTGAGAAATATCCAAATATTCCCCATAAATTCTCTTCGACGATGTCGGTATATTTCAAAATAAGGAAGAATCGGGGAGGGATGATCTTAGAAGTATTCAACGTATAATGATGTATCCTCTTAGATTTAGAGGAAAGGGTCAACCTTTGTAACGCCGGCGTCGGACATAGAGTATGCCTGGCGAATATAATCGAATATTTATTTTTGTAGCAACGAATCATTAACGTAGATACGATATATTCCCAAACATTCGTCCATCGTACATTTAGATGTACGCCCGAACCATTTACATAATGTCTGATTGTGATGGTTAATTACTTTGGAACCGAAACATGTACAAATTACATATTCCCTCGTTACTGGTAAAAAAAAATACATCTACTGCATTGTTTTCTCTGAACTCATACTGCTGATGGAATAAAATTAAATGGCGAAAATAGTCAACACAGATTTCGAACTATTTTTATCTTAGGCAGTAAAAAAACGAATTTATTGAATCGATATTTCTTGGATGTTATTTACGTAAAAAAAATCAATATTTTAAGTGAAAATTGCTCCATAATATATCTAAAATCGAATTACTAGCAATACTATCTTATTCAAAGATGGCGCATGCGTTAAAATTAATAAGATCGTTGAAAATAAAAATGGATAGTGTGAAATAATTTTACTAAGACATTGCTGAAAAGATTCAACCCAACAGATTGAATAATTCTGAACTAAATATTGACGATTCCGTTACACGAACAGGCAGTGCTCTAGAACGTTACAACCGTAGGCTGAAGGAAGATTTTTCACCCTCTCACCAAATCTTTTGATTTTTTGTTTTACAATTTGAAATGAGTTCGAATTTTCTGAATCAATAATAAATTAAATATAAAGGCCTATTCCCCAATTATAAAATTATGTGTTAAATATTAGAAAAGACGTCTAATTATAATTGTATTGGTTTAAGCTTCGTTACTGTGCGCGAGAAGCACACTCGTCATCAAAATGGGAGGGAAGGGGGTTAAATGAAACAGAATGCTTCTCCCCGGCGAGGCAAAAATATGATTGGTTTAACAATTCATCTTTTGATATGCGGGTGCAATCAAAAAAAGTTTAATTAAACATGGACCAATCTTATGGCATGGTTTTTTGGTACAGCGCCATCTTCGTTTTTGTTTACTGATTACCGAATTGTGATAATTAGGGCATTCAGTTAGTTTCTGGATTTCTTCTTTTTCGATCAGATATAAAATTGTCAATTCTTCCGAGGAAAAAAACTTCTAAGGTTCTTAAACGGAGGTAGCATTAATATTATGAGCATGCGTGTAAAATAATGGCGAGGGAGGAATTCTGTGTCAGAGATCCGAAATCGCTTTTGTATAAAAATTTAATTTGAAATTTTTTTTAAATCATCAAAACATAATTAATAGACTTAATAGGAGACCTAACCAATAAACTAGCATAGCAACACCGCTATTGGTTGAATGTCGCCTTTTCGTGTTTACGATCAACTTCAAAAGAGCTCCAACGTACACAAGTTGTTAAAATACTTAAAAAACTAAACTAGACCTTGAATCTATTCCACACACGTTTACACTATTAAATCCCGCGCGTGTGATTCTGGAAAGTAATTTGGATTTTAAACATATTTTTAAATTATCTTGAAATTTATAGATATATAAATTAAAATAACTATAAAAGTATGAATAAAAACCTAAAAAATACACAAAGTAGAGTTTCCGTTTACGCAATTTAAATTATGCGGTAATATACATTGAGTTTAAATTTCAGTGGTTACATGTGGCAAAAATCATTACTTAATTTATGATTCGTCCATAATTTCATATTATTAGTCTATGGTCAATCACTGTAAAGCAACCAAGACAATCCCATGATTTTATTTGAAATGTGGTCATTATAAAAACAGTCATAAGCAAGATTAAAAGAAAAAAAGAGTAAATTTCTACGATTGAAACAAAAAAAACGCTTCTGATCATATTTCAGGGAATCAGCGATAAAACCGCAAAAACTTTATATAAGGTCCTGATATTAACGTTTCATCTTAATGGATTTACAAATTCACATTCTGGTGTTTTTAATAAAATTCCGGCCTTTATTAAAAAGGCAGCCTTTCATATCAACATTAAAATAGGGTTCTTAAAAAAAGTTATAGTGGCGGCAATTTCAAAAAAAAAAACTCATTAGTTCTTTAAGAATTCACTTGATTACATTTTTAACTGAAGAAGGAGAACAGACCCATGAGCATACCCTATTTAAATGCTTGAGTTTATTTCTTAAAGTTGATACATCCATAATAAAGTATTACTCATGCGGGCCAATACACTTGGGTCACAATGTTGAGTAAGCCATCACACTACCCCTGATAATCTTATTAGTGCTTTTTTCGTACCGACCTGACGTGGATGAAGAACCGTTAAGATCCTCTCGAAAGAGACCAGCAAAATGTTGCACATCCAGTCAGAGACGAAGAACAAATAAATACAGTTGTACCGATGCAATTTTGAGCCAACAAATAAGGTGGTACCTAATTTTGGTTAAGAGGGCAAGGGAGAAGGCGTTCTAACAAAGGTTGAATGTATAATATTTATTTTCTTCCCCTATTTTTAAATATATATCCTCATTAACCACGCAAGCGGTTAATTTTCTTAAAATTTAATTGATTTATCGCATGTGCTAATACGGACATGATCTAAGGGGCCATGCTTTGTTGTCTTTCGAAAAGAGCAAAAAAATAATATCATAAATCAGTCTAGTGTTAAAAAGCATAAATTATTATTAATGCATGTGACGATGGTTTGGAATACTATATATATTTATTAATAATAAAATGTGTGAAAATTGCCGTGATATATCAATACTGGCACTCCTCAGACATCACACTTTATGCAAATCCTACAAATTTTACAATATTTTTATACATGAGTTTCCAATATATTATATTAAATAGAAAATAAAGTTATTTATAATATACCATAATTATTCGTTTTCAATAAAATAAAAGCTCGGAAACGAAATAAATCGTTTGTTATTACGTTTCT
Source organism: Henneguya salminicola (assembly GCA_009887335.1). NCBI lineage: Eukaryota > Metazoa > Cnidaria > Myxozoa > Bivalvulida > Myxobolidae > Henneguya > Henneguya salminicola. The sequence goes on from SGJC01000546.1 coordinate 7,463, forward strand.
TTATGATTCAGAATTTTAGTCAATATTATATTTTTAGTAATATAACAGTTATGAGCCATTTTTGGAAGTGGCAAAAACTCATTTAAAAAAGGTTTTTTATCGAACATTTTTTTCCCTAAAGTAATATCTGATCATGGAAAAAAATAATAAAGGTAGAGCTAAAAACAATATTAAGGGGAATTTGATTTAATGGATTTTATTTTAACAACATTCTTGGAAAGAACTTTATAAAATTCTATCAGATTTTTATTACTAAAAATAGATTTTTTGCTAAATTATGATTTGCGTAACAAAACTATAATATTATAATTATTAAAGTTTTGTGCTTGATTATAATTATATTAAAAAGGAGGGAAATTATTGAACATTTTGTGCCTGTTTTTTAAGATTTGTATAATTTGACACAATTTTAATGCTCTTAATAATATTACAAAAATTGGCAATAAAATATAAATGTTTTTTAATGATTCATTTGATCTTTATGATATGTGTGATTTTTCATATCTCTATGTATGCTTATATTAGCAAGCGGAGTGCTACGTTTAGATATTCCAAATGTGGAAAATTGAATTGTTTATTTTTCTTTTGGCTTTCCATTATTGTGTTAATAATCAAGAAATCCAACCTGGTGATATAAAATGCTTTCCAGAATCAAATTTCACGGTGTATAAAAAAAATGAGATGGTTGAGTTTTACTGCCTTTATTATACTAATAATGAAGAAATTAATGTGGCGTCGGAATGGTATTATCGTAAATACGAAGATCCGAATTTTACCAAAAAACCTGGAATACAAGGTCCTCCTGGTTTAACAGGACCAGATGGGCAACGAGGGCCCAAAGGAGAAGTAGGCATAGTTGGAACAACTGGTTTTAAAGGATTACACGGACCTGACGGCGATAAAGGAAAAACAGGAAATAAGGGCGAGAAAGGTAACAATGGAGAAAGGGGGTCTAAAGGATGGGCAGGAAGTGATGGATTACCAGGACCAGCAGGGCCATCAGGAAAACCCGGAATTAATGGAGCACAGGGGGCCCAAGGACTACCTGGAACAGCGGGTCATAAAGGAGTAGTTGGAAATCAAGGAGCAAAAGGAGCAAAAGGAAACACAGGAGGTAAATTTAATATCTTTAATCCAGTACTGGTATCGATACGACGTAGAACCAGATCAGATGATTCAATTGTTATGCAAAGACAAGACGAAAATAATGATCGGAACGAAGGTTAAAATTTTAACTCTTATTCATTTTTAGATGATGAAGATGAAGAATTATTTTCGGATGGGGAATATATTATCAGAGATGAGATGGATGAGAGTATTTCTCCAACACAGCACAAAGTAACCTATAAAAATCTTAAATTCAAGTTTATTTTAACATTTAAAAGTCATCTAAATAAATTAGGGCAATACAAGCTAGTTATTCAGCCTGAAAATTCTCCCGCGTTCGATAGAATTTGGCAAGTAAGATGTATTTATAATTGTATACTAATAAAAAGATGATGCTGACGATGGTCCAGCAGAAATTAAAAAACTGACTCCTAGTAATTATGATTATTATAATACTATCAGCAACATTATCCGTTGTCATAATATGTCTCGTAGTTTTAGTTGTGACTGGAATAGTATGTGCTATGATTATAGCCACCAAAAGTATGAGATCAAGTTCAATATTTAGAATAATTAGTCTATGAAAGAATTATAAATTTAATAACTTTATTAGACTAAACTAATATTTATAAAACATTTAATTATAAACATTATGAAACCTCTAATTTATTAAGGAATCAAATTTTTATAAGTTTTTGATGATAATAAATTATAAAAGGTATAGGTGAGAGAGTTAAAAGGATCTACCAAATTATTATTCACAAAAGGTATAAAAGACCCTTAGGTTTTAAATCTGACAGCAGCTACCGCATTCTCCCATTGTCTCATTATAAAATAGGATTTTCTTAAAACTTCTATTGAAAATTGCAACAGGAGGGTTGGGATATTGTTTCAATCCTATAAAAAATTGAGAATAAAAAGAAGACAATTGTTAGTATATAAACCATGATAAAATAGACAGGTAAGCTATGGGATTTGATTAAATTTGATACGGTCCGTTAGTTATGAATAAATTTGACAATTTCAAGAGAGAAAAATTTCTTAGCATGCGTTATGTTAATTGGTGTACTGTTGAGTAAGCCTTGAATAATATCACAATATTTTGTGTGTATTAATGTTTTATTCTAGGATTTTTGTAGAGTCAAACACGTGTATATAAACATTTTCAATATATCTGGCTTAATTTCATTTCTGAGCCACCACTTTTGCGTTATAAATTATATGGCTAATGAAATCTTTGCTACTCGGTATTTCGGTATCAGTCTTTTTGCTTTTAGATTATTTTGTTTCATTTCATTAGGGCCTGATGAAATATCTGTACAGATAATTTATCTTCATGTTATTAATAAAACCCTGAAGTAAAATTAACTAAATAAATAGAATAATTAAAAAAATGCACAAAACTGTAGATTTAAAAATTGTTAATTTGTTCATTTTCTTTCAGATTTAAATATAATAAAATGATCATACGCTTATGCCCACGACGCGGGGGGTTTCCAACCTTATATCTTTCCAATGGTCAGATTAAAATAAAATAAAATATAGGCCTCAAAAATATATTTTTTAGTAAAAACTAGATTCATTTAAATTTTATTATTTTCCTATTAAAACGCAAAAAAAAATGGAATGTCCTTGTAAAATTATTATCAATTTTATTTTTTTTATTTGAACCAAATCCATTAAACCCTGGTTCAATGAATGCAGTTGCAAACTTTAATCTGAGTTGCAATGTTTTCCTAATTTTATTCATTTATGCTTCATTTAAAAAAAAGCGTTTTGCAAATTTTAGATATATCGAAATGGAGACTGTGTAAATAAAGCGAGATTATGGGACTAAGAAAATTGATCTTGGAAAAATTAGAGAATTTACAAATTTATTGCACATTTTTACAACCATTTTTTTATTTTAACTGACACTGGGGTTGCAAAAAATTTGGAAAAATTGTTAAAATAAATTTTCAATTAAAATTAAAAACAGCGTTGCATATTTTTCATTATTAATTGAATCATATCAAGCTAATATTTCAAAATACTTATAATTACTCGAAAATATTTAGACGTCCATAATTTAAGTATAATTTTCTATACTTTTAAGATTTAAAAAATTATTATTAGGTTGATATTTATTCTTAAGACGTAGATTTAGTTTAATTGTAAAGGAGGAGTCAAGGGCACAGGTAGCCAAATCATTACCTTTTTCCTCTTTCTGTGCTTGCACAAATTTCATCTTCTATTTTATATATGACTAAATTTTACTTTTAAAATCATGAAATCTTTTCAAAATTAATCACCTTTAAGGGGGGGGGATAGCTAAAAACCACGAATGGTTTTGTCCTTTAGAGTTCATGTTCCTCATTTATCATACGTCTTCCTTGCCATAAATGGGTTTGTTTTATGTACGAAAAACTATATTATCATATTACGTGGAGTATACACCAAAAGGCTCGATGAAGCCGATGGTTGTTTAATTTCGCTGATCACTGGGGAAACAGTGTTACCACATGCGTTAAAACGCCCCCCTTAGAGTAATTGGGATTTTTTCTTTATCATTTTGTACTGGCATTATTCGCATACACTCGTCCCAAAATTCATATTTTTATTTTTGTGAAAAATAATAGCCTCTTCGAATCTTGAACTAAAGCTGTTTGTACTGAAGAGCCATGGTTTCTACCAAGCGACCACTAAGGCTCTTGCGATTTGAATTAAATTCTTTATATATAAAAAAAATAGAAATAGTGCAGCGATGACAACATGGGGGAATAATCGCTATTTTCAGAGATGTTATGTAATTCGATCGAATAAAGTAATAAGTACAGGATATCCGTGTTTTTAAAAATACTTTTATTTTAAAACTAAAAAGTATTTTTATAAAATAACATAGTTTATACTTTCAACAGAACTTTTATTTTGCATAGAAATTTTTATTATTATGAGATATTATATTTTTTTGAATTTGATGCTCTTTATTTTAATAATATTTACAAAAAGCATGGCTGAAAATAAAAATTATTTCCATGTTTTATCAATTAAATATTTTTTATTAAATACCACGTATTATGGTTTGAATTAAAATGTTTCCTCACGTCAATTTTAACACTAGAAAAATATTGTTACTTTCCAAGGATCTGTTCGTTACAGTAAAACATAAAGAAAGGCCTCATTTTCATTTATATTTTTTGCATCTTGTTACGATTTTTATTTGTTTGATTCAAACATTTTCTCGTTCACAAATATTTGAACTTTGTTCTTTTTTCCATATTCCTATATTTGATCCTATTTTTAACTGAAAGAAATTTTGAGATTTCAAGCTGTGTTTTGATTTAAATTTTAGGAGTTTATTTGTTATGAAATGTAGACCTTTATTTGGAGTCACATGTTATTCTTAAGAATTACTGTATGGGGCGAATATTAGACCGAATTTTGATCATATTGAGTCAACTTACCAATTAATATTGGTAGGTTTTTCGCAACTTTTCGTTTCCCTTAAGACAATGTATTTTAATCTTCTGTTAGATCGGTCGTTCTTTTTTATATTAATTTGTGGAGCTGAATAGTCTTAGATTTTAGATTTCATTCTACCTAAAGGCATTTTTAATAAAATATTTTATTTTTGTGAAATAAAGGAGAACACGCTAATTTTAAATAAACATCTAATTTCCCGGTATATATTTTATATCGTTCCTCATTAGGCGCAACGAAACTTCTTGGGGACAGCGTTGTATTTAAAATCAGCTGCAAAAACATACTTTTAAAAAGAACGTAAATAATATGCAAGCAGAGATTTTTTATAGTTGAGATAGACAGTAAATATCATTCGTTTAAAATAATTCTTGAAGAGCTAAAAATATCTTATAATTATATTCATTAGCTTTCATCAAATATTGCACATTATATTTATTAAAAAATACTCGAATTTTGTTAATATTTAAGACACGAAATTAATATTGTCTTCAAAATATTAGAAAAACTCAAGGCTCCCCTATAAAAGTTTAGGTATCATTTTCATTGTCAAACACGGCCATCCTAATGTTTTATTTGATCAATTTAAAACGTTAATCCTAAAATCTATGAGGAAATTAAATTATTATCAGGGCTACCAGAATTACATGGGCAAAACGCGAAGATCAACGAATACTTTTTCAAGATATCGCACTTTTTTTTTAGCTCTCTGAATATTAAAATTCATTTTCAAAAATAAGATGAATATATTTCAAAAAAAAAGATGTATTAAACTGTCTATATTTTCGCGTTTAAATTAATTTTTCAAAGGAAAAATCTAATTATTGATGTACTAAAAGATATGTAACATACTTATGTGATACATTTGCAAAGTTGTTTCGATGAATGGCGCATAATAAAAAAAAAACTTTTATACTTTTTTTTAACAATGATTATATTACAAAGCTATTGATAATATTTTCAAAAGTAAAAATCTCAACGTTTATTGGTACCAAAAGAGCTCGTTACACCGAAAGCTCATGAAAAAAAAAAGTTAATAATATTAATTTATTCCATGCAGATAATTTTTTTTTAATATGTTAGCATTATTTATTATCTTTCATTAAGCTTCAAAAAAATTCTTATTATTTAAAAAAAAAAATTGTGGGAAGTCAAAATATATCCTTTAGGTAAAAAAAATGCAAAAATCCGCCGTTGTCGCAAGCTGCAAAATTTCGATTTTCATGATTATTATAATCGAGCCTTTAATTTTAGTTTAATTGTCGGTTTTTCCTTCTCTTTTGAAATAACTGTAAAACAAGGCAGTATAGTTCCATTATAATAATCCCAATTCGAAATTAGTATTGTTAACCTCTTCACACGGAGA
>SGJC01000547.1:0-13824 GCA_009887335.1 Henneguya salminicola
GGGTGGTAATATCTTTATCTTTATGGACGAGTCGATACAAAAATTCGCCAATTCGTATGCGCATGTGGCGGCTTGCCCCAATAAGTCATTTTTACCAAACAAAGTTAACTTATTGGGACAAATAGTATTTTATCATAAAAATAAACTCATCCCAACTATTATCATTGCTCATTATTTCTTTCTATATTTCCTATAAATTGTTTGTAAATGGAGATATTCAGTTATTTTTGGGAATTTTGTAAAAATATAAAAATTCTAAAAAATACATTTTCAGATTAACTATTATTTTATTTAAAAAAAAAATTTTTAATTTTTTATAGAAGATAGTATGATTTTATCTTGGTCTATATATTCATTGTTTCATACATGAAGAATACATTTATATCAATGTTATCTTAACGGTTCTTAATTATTATCCGTCTCATTATAGATTATTTTTATAATTTAATTGATTAAAATATTTGTACGAATATACGTATTGTTAATTTTTTCAAGTTTCCGAATTTCATTTCAAAATTTAAATGAAAATACGTTATACGCTTTAAGATTAAATTTAGATTAGTTTATAATCTAGCACGGATTATGAATCAATGTGATGCGCAAAGAGAATAACTGTTTTGTATGATAAATATACCAATGGCATATAATACTGCTATTTTTTGACCACTTCCAAAGGAACCGCTAGTGTTTATCATTATCAATTTGAATATGCGCGTCTTCAGAGATATCAAGTGGAAACGAAAATTTTACTATAAATTTAATTTCCAATCGAGAATAACCTACTGAAATAACAAAATTGTTGGGAATTTAGCTTTGATTTACAATCACGGTCTCAAAAATAAAACATTGTTGCACCGCAAACTATCGCTATTACAGAAAAAGGGTTTGAGAAATATTTTTCACGGCAAACTCTATGTGGGGGTTGTAAGTACTCCTCTTGACCAAACCTAAAAAAGCTTAACTTTAAAGAACACTAAATAGAAAACGCTAAAAAAAATACTTTAAGGATCAAATCTAGTTTATTTACCACGGCCCTTATTAATATTATTCAATATTCCAAAAGAATTCCAGAATTTTGCACGCAATAATCTGGTAACCCGGGAGCAATTGGACACCGAATTTAGGATCGCGAAAATTATTGCAGGGATTGTCGAGAGCGAAAATGGGGCAAGCAGATTAAACTTTTTAAGACTTTCCTCAATTTTATTTTCCTGTTTTAAGATATTCATTTTAAGCTAGTTCCCGGAATAAATATCGCAGCTCTTTACTGCCTTCTGGGGCAATAAAATAAGAACCACCTACGACAAAATAGTACTGGCTGTAGGAGAACTTATTTCATTAGCATTCCGCGAACGCATTTTATTAGATATCTCGAGGGATGCATTTCAACAAGTTTTCCAAAAATTGTATGTAATGAATTGTTACTTTCATTTAACAGAGATAATCATGCGAAAAGTAAATAATATAAGTATTAAAACTGAGAATGAAACGAGTACTGAGTTGTCGATGGCAGTGCGTTGTTTTCGGACGTTATCAACGGTTCCCCATTAGAGATGCTCAAGAATCCTTTTTTTGCCCAGTCCGATTGTATGCGAGTTCACGAAAAATACCAGAATTTCTATCCTATTTAGAACAAACTTATATTCGAAGAATAAGGCGGCTAGGTGGAATTAAACTTTATAGACTGATCATATTTCCTACAGTTATATGGAATCAAGTGGAAGGGGGGCAAGAACAAAAAATTATGTTGGGGATAATACTACGGACTAAAAATTTAAACCAACAATGTGGAAGTTTTAAAGTGAATTTAGAACGATGTGAAAATGCTAAGAATGCCTTTTCTTTAGACTAACTCTGGACTTTACACAGATGTGTCGAGATAATACCAAAAAAAAACAGAGAGTCAGAAATGCTGTAAATAAATATAGGAGGAACGGTGTTTCGGTATATCTGCGAGATATTGTTATCCTATTTTCTGTATATCTTTAAAAATAGAAATTTTCCTAGTTTGATTAAGGAATTTTAAGACAATTATTTGAAATATATTTATAGTCCCATTTTGAAAAAAGGAGTCCGAACCTGACATTTGATTCATAATTAAGATATATGTAATTTGAGATACAACAATTTTGGAAAATTCTGTAACGCAAATAAAATAAATCCATGGTTAATGCCGACGAGCTATGTTTTATACACTAAAGCTATGTTCACATTAAGATGTAATTCTATCATCAAAGTTAAAATCCGAAATAGGGGTGCTGACTATTTTCAGAATTTAATTTTTGGAAAAAATCATGATACTAAAATATTAAATAAATTTTTAATGTCAAAAAACTTTGTGAGTTTACAAAAATTTAAGGTGTTTAAGTATTTATGATAAAAATTAAGTAACGAATATTTACAAAATAATATTTTGTTGTTACCTGAGCTTAGTACGTTAAAAACTAATCAAAATAATATAATTCTTTAAGCGCTCAAGTGTCGCATGATTAAGTACCCAGAGGATAAAACAACGAGGGACAAGGTATCAATTAATCCTAAATTCCATAAAAATTTCCCAGAAAACCCAATTTGGTAAATTTTTCAAAATTAAATTGTCCACTTCCCATGTATCCAAATTCGAGCTATAAAAATGGGAGATATGAGATATGGAAGAGAAGAAAATTCTACTTTATCCTCTGTTTTTTTTTCGATTTTTAAAATTCATTCTGCTGCCATTACATTCAGATTTTTTTAAATTTAAAAAAAAATGTTTTACTCATATTTTGAGCTTTGAAACTTAAACAGAAATAAAATCTGCAATAATCGGTTGATATTACTGAAGAAAAACAATTTTTATTTATTTATACGCCTCTTCGCTTATTGGCCCTTTAAATGATTTTCAGCCCCATTTTAGTGACGATCATATAAAGTTAATATTATTTAAAAATTGAGTTAATTACTTTAGTATTCAAAAGTGAGAATATTAATAGCGGTTAATTGTTAACACTGTAAAGTTATTTCTATAAAATAATAGAATTATAAAGAAGGGAAGAGACTTATCTCAATACATTATATTCATCCATTTTTATAACTGATGTGCAGATTTATTCTCTTTGCAAATTTTTGTTCTTGTATATCTGGCGTTAATTCCCATAAAAGATATAAAAAGACTCTAGTGTAAACATCAATACATATTGCAAGCAACAATTCTTTAATTTTAGATCTTAATTTAATTAGAAAACTAGTCAATGACAGAGAGGTATTTTTCAATAATTTTTAATGGTATGTAAACACTTATCAATTGCTTTATATGCAAGGTACAAATAATAATAAAATGCCTAGGGTATATACACCTATCATCTGTTCGAATGCAGATCCCGCACTTTGACGGCTGTAAGCATTACTCCTTTCGATCAGGAAATATGAAATACATTTTAAATAAACAAAAGAATTTAAATATTATAGTATGGTACTTTTGCTAGGCGATTTAGTTTTTTAATTAGAATAAAGTCCACCTTCAATAGAACCCTGAACTGAACAAATTTTAATTTTCTGGCGATCCCAGAAATAGCGCTTAATCAATGTATTTCATGAATATATTCGTGAAAATATTTTAATTGATAAGATACAATTTTTAATTATTCTTTTATTTCTAAGAAATAAAAAATTTCATATCCAGTAAACATTGCAGCGTGCCATTTTGACGCATTTATATTATCATGTTTTTACTAATTTTTTTAAAACTTCTGCTAACATTATCCATTGCAAATGAACTCCAACAAAATAAAATGCCTAAATTGTTTTAAAAAAACAAGTAAATTCTCATATTTATTATTTTGGTATGCTTATTGGTTAAATTTACACAAAGTATGCGACATTTTTTTAATGCCAGAAATGTTCATGCGTTATGCGTGTTTCATCCAACGAACATGTAAAACCAATATCATTATTTTGTTTGTTATACAGTGCCATTGACCTTGTTATTCCTTGATATATTCTTTTGAAAGTTATCCAGGCAATTCTCTGATTTCAAGTGGAAGTGATACATTTTTTAGGCATTGATGAACAAAGATTTCTTTGATGCAATTTAAAGATTTTCCTAAATAGGATTGTGCGAAACTGGCCTTTGGCATAATTGAATAAAAACGAACACACGACCAAAAATATATAAAAGAAATAAAGGCTAAACATATTAGAGCTTTTGTAAAAATTCTCAAATTGTGGTTATATCTGAGGTGGCTTACATGTCCAATTTCTTGTATATTTTTAATAATGTTCCGTCCAGAATGAAAAGTCGGAATTTCCTCTTGGCGTTAAAATAGAACTTTTTACAAGGTTTACCAGCTGAAATTTGAAAAAAAAACCGATCTCTTGTTCCTTAAAAAGCTATCAACTATATTTTTGACTTTTGAATCATAGTGAATCCTTGACCATGCACGTTGATATGGCTGAATTTGTTTTTTATATCTAACACATCAAAAAATAAATTCTTGCTACCTAATAGTTTATTTAATATATTTTTCAGTGTATTTTATAAACTTAAGAAAACAAAATTGACATTTGATTTTTGACGTTTTCCAAGGCTACGAACAAATTAATATAACGGGGGTCATAGGGAGGGGCCCGACGTCGAGTTTGACGATGCATCTTTTTTTTGTTACAATATTAAGATAAATTACGAGAAATAAGGAGGCGCTAAACAGTTTCAGACACTTCTCTGGGGCGATAAAAATTCCTACCCCATGGGTCAAGATCAAAGCAATTCTACCGTGTGGTTCTACTTATTTCAATCTTTCTTTAAAGCTCTTGCTCAACCTTTGCTCGACCCAGCTATACATAATTCGTATATTTAACATTAATAACATGAAACTAGAGTTTTTTACTTTTCCCATCATATAATTGCAAAGAAGAAGGAAGCTGGGGACAAAATTAACTGTCCCTATCCCACTCAGAATTTTTTATATTTATAAAAAATGAATTTTTTTTAGGATTTACGTTCAACTTGACAATGTCTTAAATTCAGTACCCCTCGTAAAAAAATCAGTTCACTACTGCTAAGAAACAAAATTATTTTACGATCTTGAGTTTGAGCATTTTTCTTACATCTATTTTTAATGTTCCTTAAATAAGAACGAGTATGTCTTTAATAAAACGGAAGTTTATATTTTAATGTACAATAAAAAAAGAAATTGTTCCTTGGGAATATTTTTTTTTAATAATGTAATTTTTGTAAAAACCCTAACCGCGGGGTTTTTTAATTAAATTAATTCTGAGCATGCAATTTTAAGAATAATGTCGCATAAATTTTATTATTTGTCTTCAGGCTTTTACATTATTCATTCAAATGCAGTTATTTTAAGCTGAATATAAAATCAGTTTTCGTGTGATAATTGACGTAAAGCAATAATACATTTAGGACTCTTAATATTTTCCCATTCCGATTCTCTCTTTATCCGCGATTGGGGATATTATCCGTCAATTCTGGATGTACAAAACATTTAAAAAAATTTAACGTCGAGTTTGCTTCGGAGTTATCGTTTTTTATTTCTTTCTTTTCATCCAAAACCCGTAAAAAATAAATTCTCATCTTTAAATTCTTATCACTTTGACTGATACTAAGCCTTGGAGATTTTCCTTTTTTTGGTAATTTTAGGGCTCATTGCAAATTAAACTGGTTTAAAGTAAGTCAAAAGTGATTTTTCCCTTTAATTTATAGTATAATCTATTTTTCTGATTTTTTTATAATTAAAATTTTTGCGGATAAATACTTTTTAACAAGAAATTTAAAATAAAAACAATTTTTTTTTAACAGCGACGGGGGGGTTGTTTAACCTTAAAGATCCCTTTTGTTAAGATCTTTGAATTTGAAGTTAGCTAACTGAAATTGGTTTTAACTTACAGAAGCCTTTCCTATTCTGGTTGTCTGGGATGGATCTGAATACAAAAAGATAATTTATTCAAAAAAGGGATTTGGTTCTTCGCTAAAAAGAAGAATTAAAGTTCATATTCTTCGCCTACGTCAAAAAAACTCGAAATAATCAAAAAAGAGGGTGGTAATAGTCAAAATTATCTATCCTGCCCTTTTAGAGCTTTTTTTGGACATATCTGGCTTTAAGATTTATCAAGCCATGGGGTTTTGTTGAATATCGACAAAAATACTTTTGACTTTAGTATCTTTTCAACAAACCAAGCCGGACATCTTTTTTGAAGACTTCGCTCGAACGGGTATTTGAATGATTTACATTGTAATGTTGAGTTTTGTTTAGCAATAAAATTCAACAAATATTTTACAGACATCCTCTAAAAACTAATTGTGCTTGTTCCGTGGAGTTTCAAATTAATTACCCAGGTCATACTCATCAAGGTGGATTCTATCGCTGTAGCAAAAAAAGGCGGGAATTTTTTTTAGGCGATGAATTAGCTAGGATAGCAGATATTTATTATTTTTTAGTTTAGTTGCGGTTTTTTTTGTTTAAAGATTGTTTCCTGCTTCCTATTAGATGCGTAACATATTACAACATTTTGGGCTTGCATATAAAGCTTAGTTATAAATAATAAAATAAAATGTACGTTTTTTTAAGAGAAAAACAGCAGAGGCCAACTCCCTTATTCTTATCTCAATCTTTTAACTATGTGAACTCCAAACCGATGTGTATTGACTGGAGTTTAGTTAATTTTCATTGATGAAAATTTATAACGTGTATGTGTAAAGCTTTCTATATAAAACATGAATTTTACAATCTATAAGGCGACCTAAATGAACCTTCAATTTTATCTTTTTATTATTTTATTACGAAAAGAAATGCAGTTGCACAAAAAATGTGCGGATATCTCGTTAAATGTTAAAAATTTCAGCAAAATTTGTCTTACTATGTTTGTAATAGTTTGGCCATTCACTTATGATTTCTTTTAGATTTATAATATCTTAATTTGAACAATTTTTGAAAGCCATCTTAAATTTTTTATTTTCCAATTGTTTTCATCAGTTTCTTTTTTTATCCACAATTACGGCAGAAGACCGTATTTTGATGGAAATTTGCAAATTGAAAAACCAGTGGGGTGCTCGAATAATGACTAAATGCGTTTTCAAGTAAAGCCTTGAGAATATCTTTTGCCAGTTGAGCTTTCAATAAGATCGACAAAAATAGTACAATGGGGCGTAATCCCTGAGGGGGTTGGCCAATATTTGCTTTAACAAAACATAACATTTAGACAATTAATGAGCTTATCTGCGTCAAGATAATGATTCTGGCAGTCACAAAAGTTGGCAAGAAATTTAAAGAGAAACTGGCATACCACGATTTTGGTTAAACGTATTGAACAGCAAGATTTACTTCTTAAGATGTAAAAGTGCGTGACCAATTATAAGCTCAATCAAAATTTACAATTAAAACGCTTGCAACAACGTCGCCAACTACTTGAACTGTTTTCTAATGGGATAAATATAAGAAGCGTCTGCTTTACAGGCGACAAAACATTGTTTATTGCCTATCTAGTTGATTCTCAAACGAATCGTTTTTATTCCTCTTAAACAATGAAAACATGGGTTTCGGATAGGCGACTTTACGAGAACGTGATCCTTTCAGTCGCGGTATTATCGTATAAGTTGGTGTGTCTCGAATTATTAGAAATAGTGTTGTGTTTGTTTAACCAGGCACAATAGTCAAAAGTAGATATTATTGTAAATATTTCATCGGAAAATGTTTACGGTTTCAATTCCCGCTAAATCTTGTTGTCATAATTTAACATAATAGCAGGACTGCGTATTCTCTCCACGAGCCAGAAATACGATTAATCTTCTATATCAAAAGAATATTAACTTTTTTCAGCCAGAGAGGGGGCACCGAATAGTTCTGGTTTAAACTAACTAGATTATGCCATATGGGGTGCTTCTCAAGATAAAGTATACTTTTGGTATAAATTTACCCCATAGGATGCTCAAGTTAGAATATCAGCAGAATGGAGATGTTTGGGGCAGTTTTTAATAGACATAATTATAAAACATGGGCGCCGACGCTTATAACAATTTATTAATTAACAAGAACGTCCCATTTACAATAATTTTGATTGGCTAAACATTCGGGAAAAAAATATATGAAAAAATATAAATAATTAAATTGTACTTTCTTTATTGCTCATTTGCTACAAAATATTCTCATATTTTTTTGGCCCCTGTATATTAGTTTTTACTTTATAAAATAGAGAAGTGCAGGCCAGGTATTTGAAAGTGAGGAATTTAGAATTGCATAGGAGTATTTCGTTTATAGTCAAGCTGTGCAAATACTCCACAGAAGAACAAATTTTTATTTTTAAATTCTATTATGAAGGCTACAAAAGTGTTAGGTAAATTCGAAAAAAATAATGCCAAGAAGATAATGCCAAAATAACTTAAATTAGTTTAGTAATTACTCATCTAATAGAAAAATTTGAAAGGACAAGATGTAGGACTGATCGTTTGACTAGTACTGTTGATAGTCTAGTTTCTGTAAGAACAGAAATAAATCTTAAGGCTGCTAAATCAATATTTATTAATACCCCCACCATCTAAAAAAAATTTCTCAACCATCCTGAAAACGAAGAGACTCTGTGAGAAATATGGCCAAAAACGCGATTGGATTATTTCACTAAAAATCCAAAGGGATCAAACTATTTTAGAAAATTCTATGCTGAAAAGAATTAAATTTTGCCCAAAAATTTCCCGTATAATTGACAGGATGAGAATCGATTTAAAGAAGATTTGGCTTACCGAGGAGGCACATTTCTATCTTAGTGGTAATGTGAATAATCTGAATTTTTCAAATTTCAAGCTCTAGGCATCCTTATTTTCTTATAAAGAAGTCTCCCCGTCCGAAAATAAACGTCTTAATGGGCGAAATTCTCATTTGGGGGAATCGCCCTATAATTTTTAACAGAAACAGTAAATTTTAAACGTTCTCTCTTTTTTATCAGAGTATAAATTCATTGCTTAACTTTGCCATAACAACAGAGAAAAGAGGGCTTGGTTTACACAAGGCGAAGCACGATTCCATACAACTATGTGAGCTTTTAACAAGTTGAAAGAATTCTTTTCAGTACGAGTTATTTCGTTAGATTATTTGAAAAAATATGAGCCTAATCGAGGACAAAGCTCTGACCCATACCATAATTCCTCTGATTTTTTCTTTAGGGTTTTTTAAAAGATAAAATTAGGAATAGTAACCAAAAAAATTATATTCATTGAAGGTGGCCCTCGTTTCTCCTACTAAGTCAACCACATCCGAAATATTAACTAAAGTTTGCAACAACTTTTGTTTTAGGGTACGTCAAGTTCTTAATAATGAAAAAACATGTATTAAAATAAAATCCCTTGATGATTTATTATTTTTTTAAATCGCTTTAATTTAAAGTTTAGCAATTTTTTATGTATTAAACAAGCAAAAAAACCATTCCTTTTGAGTCGCCACGTAAACGACTCTGGCGAATTTATTACTCTTAACCGAATGACCTCAGAAACCAAATTTTTTGTACGTCTTATATGATTTAATTAATAAATTCTTTACTTATGAAACTAGGATTTAAAATAATGGATGAATTCCTTTTCAAGGTTTGGCTTTACAGGTTTTCTCACGTAAATTAATAATTGTTGCGAAATAATCAAAAGAATTTTATAAAAGGGCAAGTTATCATAAAACGCGAAAAAATTATTGTGAAAATATGAAAAAATCATTCATAGATAAATTAAAATAACCTTTATTTGCATGAAATAAACACGAATTATTAAATTTTTTAAACTAAAAATATCTCTTCTTCCGGCTTTTATATCTAACTCTTTCCTACGATTAAAATAGGACACACAATTATCATTTGTGATACGATTTGAACCAAATGCAATCGCAGTTTCAAGTTCTGGGAGTGTATTCGAGTTTGAACCCTTGGTACTAGATTTCCATTGTGAAAAGCATTTTTCTCTTGGAGACAATTGGTGTGAATATGGAGGCAGAAAAGACTAGGAATAACCTCTTACTTCAATCAACTACCTAATTGAAGACGTTTTATGCATTTAAAAATTATCAATGACCAGGAGATAATTGTTCGATATTCTTCGGATTTAATACAGCTTATATCTCTTAAATAAAATTTGCATATCCATCTCCAATGTGTGGTCTTTCGGTAGGTTTTATAAAAAATTAGCTTATTATTTTTTTAACCTAAAAATCGTATATTTTGTCTTCGTGTAGTTCCTATTTAAATGAGGTCATAGTATGATCTAATAAGGTAACCATAGAATACTCGTCTTAACAAATTATTTTATCTTCGTTTTCAAAAAAATAATAATTGGTACATTAATGACGAGTTTCACAATCTTTATTGCTGAATATCAAGTCTTTAGTTTTAATTGTAATCGATTAAAATAAAAATTGCAAGAGGAAATGTATCTTTCGATATTTTATATTACAACGGGCGGTTTTTTCCTACGCCAGAATCCACTCAGCGATTCAAATGTTATGAAAGCATCCTCATTAATTTTGTTTTTTATGAAAGCTACCTCCTCCTCGTATATTTTTCCCTACGCCTTTTTCGTGATGAATTTGAACGAACTCTTCCTGATAGTTTATACAACTATTTTACACTTTTGTCTTTTTGGTAATGGAGTTCTAGTTTTTTAGATATCATTTTTGCTGGTTTGCCTTTAATATGTTTATTAAAGATTATAGGCCTTGTCTCATTACACATTTGTGGTCTTAAGTTTCTTCTAAATCCATAATATGGAATCTGAATCAAAGAAAATTGATCAAAATATTATTATTAACAAAATAAGGGGGTATTGCTTATTTAGCAATATTTATTCTTTATTTTGCAAGGATTATTTATTTTGCAAGGATTATTTATTTTTCAAGGATTATTTATTTTTCAAGAATTATTAAGTTAAGTTAGAACCCCTGCGTATGAATCGAAGCACCACGATTAATTTACCCACAGATTTTTAAATGTATATTTATTTTGTATGATTGTTCAAATTTATTTACTGAAAATATAAAATTAAGAGCTTAAAACATTTAAATAATAAATTCCAATCATTAAAATTTAATTCTGTAAAAAAATAAATATATACGTAACTTTTAAATCAAATGTGTACAAATAAAACCTATTAAAAATACCCGCTATAGGTGGCGCAACTCGAGTGAATCAGCTCATAATGTTATAAGCCCCTTTTAACATATTAAGTATTGGAAAGTTTGTTGGCGTGTAAATACGTCGAAGTATTTGTTGTAAATGTTTATGTTAAATCTTCTAATATTACTTTTTTTGTAAATACATTTCTAAATTTTAGATATTCTATTTTTAAACATCCTTGAGTAAATAAATATCGGAAGCGCCACAAGTAAAAAGATAATTTAGCTTCTATAACATGTCTATAAAAATAAATTAACTTGACGCATTAAAACAATTTTTTTATTTTTGCAAAGTGATTTGTTCGTAGTTTTTTGACATTTTTTTATGTAACAACCTATTCTTTTTCGACTTATTGCGTCTATTATAATTATGTGTCTGAATTGTTTTTTTTATGATATTGGGGAATTAATAACTTATTAAAATAACATGGTTTTATAATAGAAATAGGAATTTTCAATTATTGTACTAAATATTACTAGAAATGTAAAAGTTTAAAAAATAAATTATTTATTTATAAAATAAGTTATAGGAGTAAATTATTTTAGTTTTATTTGTTTAAATCTTTTATTACTTTAAATAAGGTCTTTATATTACTTGAATATTTCCTTAATGAGTAGAAAACTAAATTCGTTCCAAGTTTAAGATATTAACGAGTAGCTACAATTTTGAATTTTATTTCTTGACTTTTTGATATTATTAAAAGATTTGACGCGCATGAATAAAGTTCTCGCTCACTTTGCGAAAGCAGATTGATTTATACAAGCTGCAGAATATTTTCCCCATTCAATTCAGGTAATAATTTATACAAATTTAAATCATTTATATGTTTATTTTTATTTAAATTTTTTTTAAAGCGTAAAAAAGACCTTGTAAATACTTATGCGTTGAGCCGATCCTATAAATTAAATATGAAACCCCTATGTATTTTTCGACTCTGCTAGCGATCATAAACAGTAGACAGTTAAACAATAAATCATTGAATAAACCTTATTGCTTACCCCTTTATTTTAATGATCAAAAGATAAGAGATTAAATAAAGCAATACCGACTAATGATACGACGACCATTATACACAAGGGTGGCATTGGCTAAAAAAAAAGTAACCTAGCTCTTGATTAGACCTCCTCTATTTTTTGGCATATGGTTCATGATGAATGTCGTTTTTAGACAAATTAATAATATTTAAAAAAAAGAGTTTTATAAAATATAAATATTTTTAATAAAAGTAATAAATTTTAATTTAGTTTTAAAGCTCTTTTTTTTTGCCTTCTGCGATATTCTTTAAACTGGATCACTCGAAAAAAATGGTTAGTTCATGACGTAAGCTGTTTATAAATAAATTACTAACATTATTTTATGAATTTAATCGTTAGATATATGAGATATGTTAATGTTTATGTTTTCATAATAGGGAAGCACTTAACATAGTCGCTTCAGATATTTTTAATTCTTTGACGCATTACTTATTACATTTTGATATAAACAAGATAAAAATTACGCTTTGGAGCAACGGCTTTTAAATATAGGGCAGTAAGTTGTCGTACACGTTGAAGAAAGGTTAGGAATTGTTTTATATTTAATACATTTTTTGTGATTCCAACATTTTTCTTTCATATTTTATAACATAAACAAATGAATAGCAAAGTTATGATATCCCAGGTTTAGAAGATAAAATGTCAATTAACAAAATTTTCAGCAGTTTTATTGTGTTTTTTTTTGTTATTAAGATATGAAGCAAATATTTGTTATCCTTGTCGGAATTTAAAACCCGTTAATGATTTCTTTCGAGAGTAGCTTCCCAGCCTACTTGTAAACATAAGCCACTTGCCAGCTCGATAAAACTTTAATTACATCAGCGGGGCGTTATAAGTTTCACTTTCTTAAACTTTTAACTCTTGGGATACCGTAACACGTTGGCTTGGGTCATGGATTACATAACTTTACACCGTTTTTCATCCTACTTCAATGCAATAAATTATTAAATTATTTTCCAATATTTTTATCTAACAACTAGGTTGTTTTTGCCCGCGGCCCGTCTTAATTCAAGTCCCACTTCATTTTTTTTTCTTGGGTCTCTTTTCTCTCCGTCATATTATATCAAGAGAAGAATGATTGGAAGTTTTTGGGATTTGATCATGGTTCAACCAATAAAAAGAACTTGGGAAGATCGGAGATATAGAAGGTAGTCATGACTCGTCTAAATGGATGTTTCACTTCATCGACTTGTAGTATTCAGAGAGAACAAAAATTAAATTTGGTGGAACTTGATTTATGCCTTGTTGTGACTTTAATTAATGGTTCAAACTTTAAAAATAGAAATTGCGTAATTAAAAGCACTAAAAAATCATAGTAGGCTTTGAGCGTGACAGACGGAATTTTTTAATATATTATTATTAAAAACAATCTAAATCATTTCAAAATTTAAAATTAGCCGAAGCCGGTACCCCATGAAAACACCGAAAAAAAAACGCCGAAAAAAAATAAAAATTAAATGAAATAAATGTTGAAAATTTTTGAATAATAGATAAAGCCGGCTAGATCTAAAATATAAGTTCTAGAAGGCCTATTTTCTCTTTCTGTTACAAACAATACCAAGCCAGCATGCAGTCCAACGTATTTTGATTTTCTTCTGATTGATTCTCCATTGGTTAACATCAAATATTTTTGATGACTACATCTATCTTCTTG
>SGJC01000548.1:0-13878 GCA_009887335.1 Henneguya salminicola
TTCTACCTTTCAAAAGAGATCAAGAATATATATAAGTGTTGAATGCAGTAAATATTTAGGATATTAAAAATTTTAATGCAGGTGACTTAGCGCTTTTAATCAAACCATTTCTCACAGGATCATCCAAGTCAAGCAACTATCTGATATATCAATTTGTTGTTGTTGGGGATGGAGGGTACTCAAAGTAATATGTAGTGATCCATTTATATAAGATGACAGGTGTTTTGTCCTACGAATACCAAAGCTATAAATGTTATGGTAGAAATATGATCAGCGCGAGACTCAAGGTAAAAAAAAACGAATTTTTCTTGCCTATCTTCAGCTAGGAATCTTCATTTCATAAAAGATTCGGTTCTTTGAGTTTGCGCAATTAGTTCTTATGATCTAAATTCATTAACGGTAGTCCTTCACTATTAATACTTTGTTTATGAAAATATATTATTTGCAATCATTTTTTTTTAAATGCTGATACATTTGAATGGTCTTTAATATCTAAGGAATGTTTTAAAGGATTCAAACTGGCTTGACTAATATTCTTACAAAAAAAAAATTATACTTATCTGAGTCTTTTAGGCTAATATTGATTTATTATCGTTAAAAGAATTTGAAAGATTCTTGGATTAAATAGGTTTTATTCCTTTTTGGCCTTTTATAAAAAATACACACCAATCATTGGGGATAAAGCTAAAAATGGCTATTACATCAAATCCTGGTGATACTAACGGGGCGACGTTATAAATAGAAAACTTTATTTATTTGACCGTCTTTTTTGAAGGAACTAAACTTTCAAAAACATCATAATTGAATTTTTTTTAGTGATATTGAATATGGCAGAAAATCTTTCTGTTGTTTGTTCATGCGACATTGTTTTTCTGTTTCTATTTGTGCAAGAAAAATCTCTTTTATTAATTTCCATAAATAACATTGTTATTTCTTTCACATGGATATGAAAGTAATGCCGATAAATGCGAATCTGACAACATTTTTGGGGATCATTTCAAATATCTAATGAATTTGCAAGTTAGTTTACCTTCAATAATAACCTACACATGATAAGAGTTTGAAATATGTACATGCGATTGCGTAAGAGGTTGTAAAACTTCCAAAAGCATTCACTAACTTGCAAATTGTAATGTAATGATTCTTTGCGTACCACTTCTCCTGATTCAATAATCATACTGTTATAGCTATTGAAGCATTGGTATAAAATTTCGTTCAGCTCTAAAGTGTAAGAAACTACAAAGGGAATTTTAACACAATACCCTTTTATCAATCCCCATCAGTGTCCATTGCAGTGACGGGTATGATTTAAGAGGTAGCGTTGTGATCCAATTAAATTCTTACAGCAGGGGGGGGCGGTTGCATGTTTTGACGGTAAAATAAATTTTGTCTACAAATTTTGAAATTACGAATCGTACAAAACATTGCCGAAGTGAATCCGATTTAAAATTCTTAGAAGGGTGTTTGGTTCAAAAATTTCGATGGGATCTTTGATGATATTCTCTACCCCCACCCTCTTCAAGGTGCCACTTTTAGCAATACAAACTCGAGTAATGATATGAAATTGTAACAATGCGGCGAGGGGTAGGTATTTTGTTCACAAGCTTGATTTTTTTACCTTTATAGGACATCGTTTAAATTTTAAGTGCGTATTCTTATGATATATCAAATTTTTTTTACCTTTACCCAAACTTAAAAAGATAAGAGAGAATCTTTTTAGACCATAACCAAAATATTGGCTGCTAAAACTAATTTAAAATACATGCAGAATAAAATTATAATATAGATTTATTTTTAGTGAGAATAATGCATGTAAGCATTGTGATGAAGAATAGTTAAGTTAATATTTTCCTCACGCATGCGTGAAATCTAAAAATTTAGAGCATACGATGCACATTATTACTAAAAATTTCAATGCAATGTAAATATTGGGACGACTAATATCGAATTCTATTTTTTATTAGTATTCTTGATTCTCGCTTTCAAACCAAGCCATCAAAAAGTTCAAGATGCAGATTTACCATTCTCCTAACGTTTTTGGGTTAAAATAAAATATTTTTATAAAGGCATAAAATTTTAACCGTATATAAATTCGGGTTAAGTTGAATATTTTTCTAGTGACCACCAAGGTAAATTTGAGAATTGTTAATGTATCTTAAGTATAAACAAAGAAAATATTTAAAGAAATTGTTTGAGATACAGATTATACGCCATAATTTAATCATAGATTATTTGTACAACACTAATCACATAAAATAGTCCACAGCTGTAATGTTAAATAAATACCACAAAAAGGCGTTAATTAAAAAAAATTCAAAAGAAATGAGATTTCGAAATATTAAACACGAAATGCGCAGAATCTAAAGAAAATATGAAATCTGATACCATAACTCAAATTCGTTCAAAATAAATATCGACTAATAA
Source organism: Henneguya salminicola (assembly GCA_009887335.1). NCBI lineage: Eukaryota > Metazoa > Cnidaria > Myxozoa > Bivalvulida > Myxobolidae > Henneguya > Henneguya salminicola. The sequence goes on from SGJC01000548.1 coordinate 2,425, forward strand.
TCTCAAATAATGTAGCACAATCATTTTTTTTTTCAAGTTAAAATAGAATAAAAAAATTATTAGAATGCCGATTTAAATAAAATAAAATACTCGATTATAATTAAAAAGTTAATTGTCATTTTCATTAATATTGACAGCGAAAAATGTAGGGCGTTTAAGTTGGTATAAGTAGCGGTCGGCGATCCATGGATAGTTTCGTTTTAATATCTTATATTTCGTGTATGTTTTTTTAAAACAATTCTCAATGGGAAATCTGATAGAAAAATTAAGTGAACCTAAACCCAAACCAAAACCTGGAAAACGAGTAATTATATTTTGTATTTTTTTATCAATTGAAGTTTTTTAACATTTTTAGCGATTTAAAAATTTAGACCTAAGTATGATAGGAGAACCAACCGGATTTATAGTTATATATATATTTTTTATTATAAGCATGTCACTCATGTTGGAAAAGATACTCCTGATATGGTATTCGAATATTGATTAGTATTATTAGGGCGACGCAATAGTTCATTCACAATCAAATGCACAATCTCCTCCACCACCATCAGGTTCCTCTGAGTAAATCGTCACCTAAAGTTCCTGTATGTAGATTAGTATATGTACTGCATATTTTAGATAGTTTATTAATATTTTACCATCATATGACCCTATTGATATGCTATTTCTAAACAATATTGTTTTTAAAAACATCCGATCCTTTTTTAATGTTCTAAATACGTTCTTTAGGAGTTATCACAAAAATAATATGGTAAATAAGCAAATGGCCATATTAACAATACGCGCAGGCGTCCTCACACATATTCATTGAAAATGCCAGCTTTTGCTTAAAACATATAATTGTAAGGGGGGTCCGATCAGCTGGTACCCCCGTGAAATTAGCAAAGTTATACACAACTAGCGGCCTGATCAAACTCTGCCCGGTTCGCTCAACGCTATATCAAACCTTGCCCTTTATAGAGGATAATAGGTTTGGTTTCTTACGAGAACCATAATTATTGTGGAATAATACGAGTATGCTTGTTACAGGGCGGGAACTCATGGTGCAAAAAAAATTGGTTTTCTTAGATTTTAGCTTTCATTGTTTTGAGTTATGCAATTTAGAATTACAAACAATCAAATATACGGGCGTTCCAAGACTAATTCAACGGTGTTCAAAATAGATTTCTTCAAAACGGGAAATTTAAATATTAGACGTTTTCATCAATATTCCGAATTTGTATTAGAAATTTAGCCTCGTATGACAGGGTGACACCCATTAAGTAACGTCACAGAAGCTCGAATTATTTTAGCGCACAATCGAAGAAACAGCTATCAAAAAATATCAGAAGCATTCACTCCCAACAGAAGAACTATATATAATGTTATTACACGATATCTTTTGACAGGAGAAATGGAGAACAAGGGCAGGTGGACAGTCGCACAAATAAAGCTAATGGCAGCTCAATAAGATTATATAAAACATTGGGTCGAAGAAAATTGTACGATTTCATTAAACTCTATTTCAAATAAATATGTGCAGAAATTAGGTGTTAGGATTTGTAAATCCGCAACAGCAAATATTTTAATGAAATTTTATTTTTCATTAAAGCGAATTCACATAGTTCTTGAACGTAGAAAAACGAAAGAAACTATTGATTTACGTTGGCAGTGCACTCTCAGATATATTAATCTTTCAAAGAACTATTCTGATAATATAATTGAGTTTTTGATGAAGAGGCCTTCAAAGTTTCGTTACGATGTTCAACGAGTCGATCTTCAAAGGGAAATCAGCCAGCTTGTCAGTTCTGTCATACTATATAGAAATATTTCAATTTGCGGTACTGTTAACAGATCAGGAAATATACGATATATACCACGCCTTTCTGCATATAATTCGGCTAGTTTTTCATATTTTTAACAAATACTTATGGAGCGATAAAGAAGTACATATATGAAGAATACAATTCTACTAATAGATTATGTTAAATGCCGCAATGCTATTTAAAAAAAACAAAAATTACCAATTCGCAATTCGAAAACATGTACCTTCCTCCATATGCTCCATTTTTGAATCAGATGGAGAATATTTTTTCTTAATGAAAGGAATATGTTAAACGGGGGAATCCAAACAATCAAGAAAAATGTAAGAACTTGATTGAACCTTCACCAAGCCCTATTCGAAGTTAAGATATCGAGGCATATTATCGAAATATGTCTGCATATATTGGAGGAGGGGGGTGTTTATTGATAAAAAATATTTAATTTAACGTTATGCTTTTAATTTATCTGTATTTTTATGTTTCCTTTGTTTACTATGATAAGTTTTACTGCTGTTTATAATAAGTTCCCCCCTAACCATAAAATTCCCCTTTTTACTAACGAAAATATAGAGAATAGGGATAATAGCAATTTTACATAATTAAAAACCTAGATCCTCAACTGATCATTTATACTTTCACTACCATTGGTATTGCGGTTTCTGATTGTCTGGATGTATAAATATACAATTCTACTATTTTCTTTTATTCGTAATAGTAAGTGCAACATAATATAAAAATATTTCTTGCCCAAATCATATAACAAATTAGTTGTATGCGAATTTTAACATTATTAGTATTTTTTATTTATTTTACTTATCGAGAATTGAACCCGTTTATTTTAATTCAATCTGTATATGTCCCAGTCAGTGGCAGCCGAGTTATATATTTAACATCATTTATTCAAGAGATTATATATATATTATGGCAAGCTTAAATAAGGCAAAATTAATCTTGCAAACCCTGTATGTCAAATGATTATACTTTGTGTTGACGAAATTTTTTTGTTTCAAACAACAAAATAGCGAAATCGATTAAAATACAATTCAGTTCAATTTCTAAAAAGATTTATAATCAACTTTAAAGCTATATTTTCGTTATCTTGCGTAAATTCTGGGTTACGGATTGATTGCTAATTATGTAACGCTTAGGGGGGGGAATATATTGTGAATACTTGTTACAAGAGGGTGATCAAAAATTGACATTGTTGATATTACTTAATATAAGACTGACACCTTAATGTTGATGTGTTGGTATGCTTACTTTTCGGATATGTGATAAAATAATCTCATTTCAAAAATAATTGAAATGACATTAATCCTTTCGAACATATTTTATTGTTTATGGATAGTTTCGATAAGATTTATTGAGCATACGATTCTCAAAGCTTTTGTTTTATCTTGATGCCGATCTATTATTGTAAAATAAATTGTCTTATAAGATCTCATGTACCGTTAAACTTCAGGGAATCGTGCGCAATTTTTAGAGAAAGAGTAAGGAATAAAACCTAAACTGAAATAAAGCATTAATCTACACGTAAAATTAAATGACTAGAAATACGGAATTTCGCAGTGGATTAGTGGATTTAGTTTTGGGAAAGTAGTATTTAATCATCTCTTTATGCTTTGTTTTATTAATTCAACCTACTCAATAATTCTTTGATAATTGCAAATTTCGAGGCTCCACATTGTTTTGAAGTTGAATATTTATTATTTAATTTCACATCTACTGGTCCTATTGAATAAAACGAACCAGTTAATCCGGCAAATTATAAAAATTATTTGAATAAATGTGCTCTCCATAGTTTGGGCTCTCTTTTAGGTAGAATTTAATTAGTTAGCAATCATTTTTTTATATAAAAAGTTTCTACGAAAAAAAATTAGTGAAATGATCAAATTATGTCATTTAAAATTTTAATTCCAGATTATTATGTTTATTATTAATATGCTTTTCTATATCTAATGATAAATTAATTCTATTTAAAAAATAATTATTATTTTAATAAATAACAGTAGATTTAACAAGGTCTTACAGAAATTTATTGTGTCGATAAAGTGCGGCCTAATAATTTTACTAAATCTAACTTTTACATTGATTCCCTCTCTTTGAAATTTGAAAATCTCCACTAAATCTTAGATATTTTTTTAATTACCCATGGCTTAAAATGATATGTCAGGCATTTCCTCTCGGCGCCCCGAGCTTATAATATCCTCTCTCATTTTTCTCAACTATGCTAGGAACATCCATTTTACTTGTTGAGGCAACTTGAATTTCGGAATTGCATCTAATAATTTATATTAAGCTAACACTGATGCAATTCATTTTTGTTTTTGCATCATTCCGCTCTTCTTTCACAATAACATTTGAAAATGAAACAATTTTGATAATTATATCCTCATCTTCCCAGTACTTCTCTTGCTTGTTCCGCTCTTTTATCTAATAATTTAGCAGTTTCATTTTTGTAAAGCAGAAGTAAATAGTTGGCTTAGACTTAATTGCTTCCTTTCTTTCCAGCAACTCTAGCTTCCTGCCAAAAATGTTTAAGTGGATGATATCCGGTCAATGCGAGATAAGTTGTGCGATTGGCAATAACACGTATTTCAAATTCTTTTTCACTTCGAGCTGATCCTTTTATAAAAAGTAGGTGGATGTCAAATTTTCCACCACGACTATGTCCTTGCAGGAGTATAATTTATTTTTGACTTCAAGCAAATTCCGCGAGACAATGCCTTAGTGGCACGACGTATCCAGATTAAAGTGGTTTGTGGGAGGTTTTGGTGGTGAAAGTCAAAAATTAGCGCTAATCTTGGCAGTTGAGCCTACCACGCACCAGCATGGCGAACCGTGGAGCCCTTCTCGAACGAGAATAGTAAAGTTTTCCACGTCCCGTCTGCGACAAAAAGACCCGTGCAAATTTCTTAAGCCCTACTATATTTTTATGTATCTCGTAATTCAAAACTATAAACTCCAGTGGCTAATTTTTTAAATTTTTTTTCTTGAACACGACATTGAGTGACTTTGCAGAATAAAACATGGCCATCCTATTATCCATTAAAGAAATTTGAAAAAATAGCAAAGCTAATGTACGATTAGTTTATCATATGATCTGCACAGTAAGTTATCAAAGAGAACATTGATTCCCTACAATTAATTCAAATGACCATTTTGTCGGAAAAACAATTTTCAACACTTTTAAAAAATAAAATTAAAATAAACAAGAGGGAGTAATATATTGGCCAATAAACGCGAATTTTATTAAAATTTCTTGCAGATTTTCCAACTATTGCGTAGATATTTTTGGCCTTTCACAATTTTTACTTCACTAAAATTCTGTTCTAACGCTTTAGATCCCAACAAATTTTAAAGACGGGGTTCTCATATCCAACTAATCCTGCAAGGCCTCAATTCCACCCTTGAACAAAATTTTTTGTGTGCATATTATTTTATATATTGCCATTGACAATCTCCTTTATAATGTGTAACTGAGGTGATTTTTAAATTCTTCTAGTGCCGATTCGACATAAAATTATCCTCAAAATAATCAAAAAAAAGCAGAGTTCTTCCTCACTTGGAACCTTAATACTAATAGTTTGAACCCTTCAACTATCTCATAGGAGGTAAATATGCTAATGCAGCATACAACCTTATGAATATAAAATTCTCATTCTTTTCATCAAATGTATCATTTGCAATACTTCTATTAATTTTGCCTTTATTGGGATTGCAGGACATAAGGAAAAGAAATAGCATCTATTTATTACATTTGCAAAGTTATCTGTTGTACGAGCTCAGAGCAACTAAAAAATTCTGCGTTAATGATACAACAGAAAAGTTTGGAGGCATTAACTCGATGTAATTTTATAAATGCTTAGGTATGCGAAGTTGCGAGCCCAATACCCACAAACATAAAAATCAAGATTAACATTACATAAGCTACTTGGGGATGAATTGTGAATACTTGGTGAAATAAATAAGAAAAAACTTTAAAATGTTCCATCAATATGCAATGATACTTTAACATGTATTTTTAGTTGAAGATTTTCTGTTTGTGTAAATTTCAAACAATAGTTATTTTCAGAACCTAAAATTCTAACGTTAAACTGATGACACAATTCCTTATTATAGAACTTGCGAAATGTCCATTTCTGGCATTGAATTTGACAGTCTTATAAGTAGATGTGTTGATTTTTGCGCTCGATTAATATAAAGTGTAGAATTTTCATGTGTTGGAAAATTTAAATACTAAAATATTGGAAATGAGAATAATGCTCTTACAAAAACATTAAGACGGGATTATCTGAGATCGGCTGTTGTTCTCTTATGTTCGACAAACTATTTGAGCATTTGTAATTACCATATCTATTTGATAATTATGCTCGCTAATTTCGTTAGGTACTTTCCATTTTTAGAATAGCTTTGCAGTTATAAAACGTGAAATATAAGAATTTCAAAAATGTACTCTCCAACTGACTTATCTTAGTAATAATGTAAACTTTGCCTGCCCAATTTTCTTTTTTTGTTAAGGATATTAAAAAAACGACGTTTACAGGGGCTGGGAGTTTTTTTTAATTCGAACTAATAATAAAGAATTTATAAAAAGCCCGAGATGTCGTTAATAAAGAGTAAATTTTATTTTGTTCGATGGAATGACGCCATAATCCCTAAATCTGAAGTACAAAACATGGCCAAATGAAATTTCTTCAAACTATACATATTGAGTTGGCAATTTTAAAAACACAATATTTAAAGATAAAGTTTGAGTTTGTTTTGGAAAAAGACAGCACGAATTTATTGTTTTAATAAAAAGGCCCCAATTTATTTCTTTGGAAACAATGGGCATCGAATAAGCGGTGGCATACAGACATCAATTATTTTTCAGGATTTTTGTCCTCTTAATGCTAATATTGTTGACAATAAAAGTAATTCTAAATCGTTGGCGAGCTTTCGTCTTTTTTTCTCTTGTCGAGTTCGCACCACAACTATATAAGAGTTACCAGGACACGAATGAGTTGTAATACGTTTCTCCTCCATATATTTAATTTTAAAATAAATGTTTAAGAGGCGCGGCGACTCTTAAAAACTTCGCTTTCTAAACCCATGCTAATCATTATTAAATAGTAAAAATCACAAAGTGAAAGCCAAAGAAAAAAAATGCGAAATTTCTGAACTCTAAAAAGGATCACAAGGCCTTCCATCTCAATGATGTTATATATTTTTCCTGAAGAATTAAAACCCGATCACCTAAAAATACAACATGATAATTTTGCTCCACCATGGCCTCTATAACACAATTTTTAGTATCAGAGAAGATAAGACTATGGAATTTTTAGAAGGGAAGAAAAGATGATTGAATTTTTGTTTTTCAATTCTAAGTTCGTTTTCAGATGACAGGCTAACTAGAAAAATACGAGAACATTTATACAGCAGCATTTAAAGAGATTTGGCTGTACACGATAACTCTTTAAATATATTCCTATAAAGTTTAGCACAAGGAACTTCTAAATTTATTTCTCATTTAGAATATGGACCAATTGTTTATAGCTTTTATTTTGTTTAGCTGGTCTATATTTATTGGTTGGAAGAAAATATATCAAAAAATCGATAGAAATTTTGATGCTTTGAGAATTAGCCCTGCCCCTTAAATTACGGGAATGCCTTTCACGAAAGATAAATATGCTAATCGCTTTTGAAAATGGAAAATTATATCAAAAGGGGAAAAGTAAAAAAAAATTATAACCGGAACGCAGTTATAAGCATAAAATACAAATTTCAATTCATATTTAGGCCATTATATATGTCTAACGATTCTGAAACCTTAGGCTTGTCATCAATTTTTTGTTTTTAATTTAGTAAATAAAGAAATGAAAAATATTGGAATTGTGAGTAAAATCAAAGATTACATTACGATGCCTTATTAAATCAAGATTCGAAGGCTGAGAACTGACTGAAATATTTTGAGAAGACTGCTGAAAAAATGAAAATTTGCAAAGAGAAGAGAATTCAAGACTTACTATTGCTCTATGAGGAGGGGATGTATCCAACAATAAAAAAGGGGAGGATGATGCCAAATACGGACCTTGAAACTACAGCGATAAACTTTTATTCTATATCAACTCAGATAGTTTTATAGGAAAAACATAAAAGTATTGATTAAGTTCAGAACGAGTCCTAGCGACTGCCAACGACTGCATACTCTAACAACGAAAAATAAGATGCTTTTCTGAAAAATCCAATTAATAAACTAATTGACATCCAGATTTATAAAATAAAAGGTAAACCCCTCTGGAGCTGGGAGGACGCCCAGAATCCAGAATCAAGCTCAAAAAAATCTGTAGTGCTCAAGATAGCCCTAAGTCTTTGGAAACCCACAAGTTACAAATATTAAATCTGAAGGAGATCCAGACGATATAAATTCAGTTTCCATAAGATTCGAAAAAATCAAGAATGACGTGCAAAGACGACTAAAATGTATAAGCGAAAGACAAAAACGAAATAAATTAAATATAAAAATTAAATTTTATAAATTAGTTAAAATGGGTCACAGCAAGATAGTTTTATTTCCGTTCTACCTTTGCTTCTACAATTTTGTTAAAGACCAAATGTATTTAAAGGTGGAAAAATATGTTCTCTTGATAGGGGAAAGATTTAGATGGAATTTTGGGGCTCTTTTTCTTTAGTTTGCAGTAATGTTACTGTAATGAAACCGCCAACTAGAAGTGAACTTCCCCATAATTTTTTGTTTGGGCGGATTACAGTTTTGTAGAAACGCAGGGACAGATCGCCTGGATATTTATTTTCGAAAATTTTTTTTTTATTATGATCAACCTTTCTTCTCCTATTATAATTTTACTTAATTTTGTTACTCTTAAAGGCTGTTAAATTTTATAAGTCTAATGATGTTGAAAAAATAAAAATTCTTTAATGTTATTTTCAGATTTTATTAAAAAAACAAGAGAAAGTTCCTGTTAACTATAAAATACCACATTCAAGAAACTTTCACATATTAAATGGGTATCAAAAGCTAATTTGGAGAAAATACTGACAGCCCATTAATGAGTTTGATATCTATATGAAGGAAAGATAAGCGGTAAAAAGTAACAAAACATAAAATAAACGCTAAGGACCGTATACAGTTTAGTCAGATTATGAGGCTGTTCCTTTTTCTGTTAGAGATCTTATGAATAAAAATGTCTATGGGCTTATAAGAATAACTATTGTTGAGTCCAGAACCAATCCGTAGAGTTTCAAAATTGTAATAATCAAAAAGAAAACGGAAGATTATCGAATCAGATTTTTTAATAGAATTCTTAATTATATTACGGTCAAATAATTATCGTTATCCGTATTGATAAAACGCTTAAACTAGTTTGAGAGAGAACAACTATGCTTCTTCCTTATATCTGGCCAGCGGTTATCCTCTGAAGAATTTTAAAATAACCTGTTTCAACCGTAATAAAAATATAAAAAAAAGAATATCTTTTAATTTTTTTCATTCACTTTTAAAAAAAATGATTGACGCTCAAAATATTAGTAGATAAACATTTGCCATAAACTTTATAGGCTTAATTCTGTTTTAATGCAATTTTTTGGTGTAAAATTTTTGTATAAATAATTCGAAATACCTTCGATTGTTGCTATAAATCCCCATAAGCTTAACCACGAAGAAAATGATATTGCAAACACACTCCAAATATGTAATTCTCGATGAATTTGTGTTCGAGCGCATGTAATTTTTATCGATAGTCTTGATCTTTTTTTATTGCAAACCTCTGAAGAACGTACACCCGACCGAATAAAGCGAATCGGAGTAATAATCTTAGTTAATTCAAGTTTTTTTAAATAATCAATTTATCATTAAAAAAATTTGTATTGTTTAAAGCCATGCAGTTCTGAAATAGATTTAGCTTCTTCAACTAAAATGAATTGGTTTATGTCGGATTCGCATGTCTCATTTACCAAAATCATACACTATAAATACGGCGAAATTGCAGCTCCCTGCCCTCTTCAAAATACATAATAAGGAATTTTTGAAATCTTGAAATCAATGTATATAACCTTCTCGAAATAAAGAGATTTTGGCTCTCGATTCTTTAATTTTATTAGATGTTGCATGTAGAGGCACGAAGTTGGGTTACCCTTCATAGCCAAAGTGCCGATTTTAGTTGCCGGTATTTTGAACGTCTCTGTTTTTTTTGTGTTTCGATATATCTAAATCTAATTAGACTTATATTGAGGACATAACAAACACAATGTATAGAAATTTCAACACCAAATTATTGAGAGAAAGGAATGGACATCTTTGTTTGGGAAATATACCTAGTTTTTACCTGTAAAGCAATTTCCCCTTTGTACTATGAAGAATGAAAGATCTCCTTTTTTGAAAATACTTTGAATGGAAGTATAAAATTTAAAAACTATAACGACGGCTAACAAAATAAATGATGCTACTCAATTGAGGTGCTTTTTAATCTATAAATATAGTTTTCGATTTTTTAATGTTTTCTTCCGGCGTTCTATGGGGGTAAATTTGATAGAAGTTCGACAATATTTACATGATCCCACTGAAATATCATATGGACACCCGCTAGTAAAATATAAGTTGTTGACTTTATACCCTTTCCGGTTAAGCCAGACAATTTTTGTATAAATAAGTACATTTATTAAAAGCAAACAATAATAAAACTTTAATTTAAGGAAATAAAACTGAGTAAGAAAAATATTTTTTTTTTTTCAAAAACATCAATCTGAGAATACGAAAAGCGAAATAAAAGTTTGGGTCCTAGTCAGACCACCCATGAGAAAGGAAATGCGACCTCATCAAAGACAATAAACGTAAAATATGGTATTTAACGTAATGTGCAAAAACGAGTACTATTACAATTCAGTTATTTATTTACACCAAGAAAAAAAAATTCTGAACAGACTAATAATATTATTGGTCAAAAGTTCGAAAATAATAAAACTTCCCTAAATCTAACAAGGAACCATAGAAAAATATCAAATGGGCATCCTCATAGCCTTATCAGAAGGGGTTCTGACCATGCTATATCTATTCGAGAGTCAGCCATGAGTTTGAGGATTGATTATAATAATGGCAGCCCACTTATGAGCGAACATGACCGAAGTGGTAAAATACGCCAAACGCCTAGGTGGGGATAGCTGTTTTAGAATTCAAAAGTACGGTCGAATTTTCTATGTCTTTGCCAACCTTAAACCAATGCCTCAAAGTAGTACTTATAACGGTGAAAAAGACACACAGAGAACTCGAACTGGTTAATCGGCTTGAATAAAGACAATCACATAAAAAATATTTATCATGGTTCAACAATCACGTTTTTAAAGATTATGTAAAGCCTGTTTGGTTGCTGAGTCAATTTTTAATTTAAACCTGTAAAAATCGCAAGGTAGATCTCGAAAAGAGACAAGAGGCAATGCTATGGTCCAAACAATAGGAGGAAGATCGATATCTTTAATTTTAAGCATTTTATTAAGTCGTAGGGTGTACAACAAGGTAATTTTCAATTCTTTTGCCCATGCAAATATATTTTCACAATATCTCTCCGAATTCTGTACCTATATGAGAATCACCACAGGCTACATTCTTTTAAATAAGAATAAGATTCAAAAACAGGGTTAAGTGTGAAACATTACCTGA
>SGJC01000549.1:0-13377 GCA_009887335.1 Henneguya salminicola
ATTATTATACAGTTGGAAAATATTTTTTTTTATTTTAAAATACATTCGATTGGTTGAAAATATGTGTGTCATTGCATTGCAAATATATCAAAAAAATATCAGACGCCCAAAAATGTTTTATGTTTTCGCACATATACGCTACTCGCCGCCTGTTATGGGTTACCCTTTTAAAAAAATCCCCGCAAAGTACAACTGCCGCATAAAAAGGAACGGAGTATAAGTAGTTTATCAAAAAACAAAAAAAAGATCGAAAGATACTTTTAATCATATTGGACGGTCTGTTTGTACCACATCTCCCGAGCTAAGCCTGAAAATTTTGAATTCTACATCAACAACAACTGGATTATATTATAACCATTCGCGTTTATTGTGATTTTTGATGCAAAGATGGAGAATGCGAAAACTTTGATAAGAAGACAGGAGATTTTATGATTTACGAAAACTATCGAGATGCATTGATATTAATTACCAATTTAAATATTTCTGTCTGTAAAATAGAGAGTATATATTCAAATCAATTTCAGAAGTGCATAGAAAAATATCAAGCTGCTTTAAGGAGTAATCTTGATGTTTTTAATAAATTTATTCCAGCATTGCTATATCTTTTCATCTACAGAGATATAGGGTGTGTGGAACAAGTAGTGAACATATGACAAACACATGCGCTAACTATATTATATATTTTTTGAATAAAACTTTTAAACACTTTCAATTGCCATTTAAATTCGGTAAGTAAGCTCAAATTTTACGCAATGTTCAGCGTTTCTCGGTTTTAAACTGATTTATTTTTTTCCCAATTAAAGATGTTTTTCTGCAATGTTTTCCACCCTGGATACAATTTGTGAGTGTGTAAATGAAATCGAACATAAATATTTACCCGTGAGCCAATGCACTTGTGGTACTGCGTCCCTAGAGGGAAGAGGTTGGGTGTGATGTTTGGTGGGTAAGACCCCACACTACCGATGAATCATATCAGTAGTGCTTACCAGGCGTCTGCATGGGTAGACCGGGGACCGTGAAGCCCCTCTCAAAAGAGACCAGTAAGGTTTTACACATCCAGGCCGAGTACACAAAAAAAACAGAAATTATAAAAAATAGGTGGTTTCTGCCCATGGTCGCGGCCCGTTAAAATTCAAGTTCCACTTGATTAATTTTTTTTTTGACTTGGGTCGATAGCTCCCCGTCATATTATGTGTAGAGAAGAATTATTGGAAGTTTTTGGGACTTGATCATGGTTCACCTAATAAAAAAAAACTTGTGAAGATCGGAGATACAAAAGAAGGTACTAATGACTAGTCTAAATGGAGGTTTCACTTCATTGACTAGTAGTAATCATAGAGAAACAAAAATAATTTTGGTGAAACTTGATTTATGCCTTGTTGTTACTTTAATTCATGGTTCAAACTTTTAAAATATAAATTCCATCATTAAAAGCACTTAAACAAATCATAGTGGGCTTTGAGCGCGACAGACAGAATTGTTTTAATATATATTTATTTTAAAAACATTGTAAATCATTTCAAAATTAAAAATGAGCCGAATCCGCCATCTTAATTTTATACTGCGCCTGCTCAGACGCGATTGAGCGTGACAAACAGACAGAATTTTTTTAATATTTTATTAATATTAAATTAATTAAAACCAATCTAAATCAATTCAAAATTTAAAACAAGCCGAATCCGCCGTTTATACGTCACGCAAGCGCAGCTTAGCGTAACAGACAGACAGAATTGCTTCAATATATATATATAATGATCATACACCTAAATATAGATATAATTTAATAAATTTTTAAATATTAATAAACATATTTGTAAAATTAATCCTATATTTTAATTCAGTAAATATTATTGAATTTCAGTATGGCACACAATACGATCAATAAATTCCATGGTTTTCGATGAATTTTAAAATTATTAAAATTTTCCTATCATATTTTTTGTCTTTTTAAGGAGGTACGCCGGGATCTTGTAGTACGAAATTAATTCTGTATTTCAATCAATTTAAAAATTAAACTTTAGGCAGAATTGGAAAAGTTCGAAAAAAGGTAAATCAAAAGAATTGTGCAATTATTTTTGGATATTGTGTCAAAAATTGGCGTCGTGTTTGCCGATTTTCAAAAAACTTGGCCAAGAAGTCAATTGGCGTTGGTTCGAGTCTTGTTAAAACTATAATTTTTCTCAGCAACAAAATTGTGGATACATCGTGGAGTTGGTCTTACGCCCCTATGTGGCGCAGATAGAATACGGTGGTAGATAGGGGCAGAGGTATGTATATCTTAATATTTGAGAAAGAGATAAAATTGCATGATAAATTTAATGGGAACCTTGCTTGGGCGATAGCACATGTCCCCATAAGATTAGCGAGGTTAAGCAACTGTCGGTCGCGCCAAATTTTGACTGGTATACTCAAAATAATATCACGTTATATCCTTCTAAGTTTATAGGTTATTTTTCCAACGCGAACCAAAGTCATGTATGGGTAAGATAGAGTATGATCCAAGGGGTACGGGTACTGCCTAAGTAAGAACCAGTCTTAATTTTTAGATTTCCCTTATGGGGTCAAAAACATCCTCTTTTATCCTTTCAATATAAGATAAAAAGGTAGGGGTTTTCAAAAAATTAATAGTAGCTTACTTCAACGTACTTTTCATAAAAATAATCAAAGCTAGTAGGTAAAATTTATCCCACTCCATAATTTGAAAAATCAATTCTGATTTCGCCTTGTTATAAATATGCTCGATGACAAACCTACGTGTAGGTAAACTTCAAAGTTTTTTGGGATAAATACGACATTGAAATTCCAGAATCGGTAACGGCTATATTTATTTTAGCAGGGATGGAAAAATACACTCTATTAACCTAATACTAGGATAGGAAACTAAAATTTCATCAATTGGGTAGGTCTCAAAATCAAAAATTATTTCCGCGATTTTGACGTTTGGAATTTTATTCTTCAAAGTATGTCCTGCCCTTAAGTAATTGGCAAGCCTTTTTTTATCAGAACATATTTTGATGAGAATACACGTAAGACCATTGAGAGATTTGAGCCGTTAATAAAATAGTTTTGGATTTTTAAAAGTTATATCCTGTCTTGCGCGGTGGGATATAAATGGCTGATCCAATTATATTCGAGCATAGCCCTTGTTCTTCATACGCCGATGCTATTGATACGATAAAGTTATTTTTCTTTGTAATTTATTGTCTCTTTTCTACAATGATTTTGAAGACCTTCCAAGGTTCTTATGCGTGACCCCTCTTTTGCTGGCAGATTTTAAGGAACTTGATTTGATTATAACCTCATTTTTTTAGTTTAAAGGATTCTTTGTTATTTATTTGAGCATGCGTATCGTTATCTTTCCATATGCTTAATTTTCTCATTAAATCGCAGTAGTTTTGATTCAATGAAATTCGATATGCACTCGCGAGTGGGACAAGTTTTTAGGATGGCTCTTCAATGAGGTCGGTTGCGATACGAGTGATAATTTACCAATAAAGCTCTGATTTTTACACTATCAGGTCAATTTTTACTGCTCTATCTTTTTATGCGCAGACCTAATTTCAATTCATGAATTTATTTTCTCCGTGGATTCTGAATTAGTTAATCGATGGGATTATTTGATGCAAATTCATGGGGAAAATAGATTCTGTTTCTTGCAGTGGTTTAAATACACCTGGTTTTATTTGTATGTGGTAAATACGTAGTGAAAAAAGTTTGCATTAAAGACTGTCGCTCGCATGCGCGTTGTGACAAAGAGATCGAACATTCTCGAGACTTTAAAATTTGTATGATTTTTGCAATATTGTGTGTTTAATGAGCAATGTCATGCATATTTTAAAACAATCGAGGATTTTTTTAAAGATTAAAACAAAAATTTTCAGATTGTATAAAAACAGAACCGAGTGTGCCATAAAATATGGTTTTCGGTCTCCTATCAGATAACATATTTTTTACTACGGGTTATTTATGGATTGGAGATGTTGTTAAGGTATACAGAAATTCAATATTTCTCTCACTAACTTCCGTAAAAATCATATTTTTAGTAAAAAAAATATTAATTAAAAATAAATATTCCATGCGTAAAAATTTTAAATTCATTTAAATTTATAACAGTATCAGAGTATTTTATGAAATCGAACATCTTGAAACATCCTTATTAAAAATATTCATGCAACAAGAATTAAATTTCATACGAATAGACTCTGCAATTTTATTCAAATTCAATGTAATTTAAAAATATTACCACGATAGTAAGAGAAAGAACAGTGATATTTAAAGAGTATATATTTTGCGCATGCCCGCTATATTAATGCCGATATTTAGTCCTAATGATAGAGAAGCCGAAATCAATTGATCCAGAGCAGAAAAAAAATTTTAGCATTGCAATTGTTTCTAGGAATAATATTAATCGAAGTATGGAGGCTCATAAGCTTTTAAGGTAATGTTTTAACGTTACCTTAGTCAAAGCGGCTTTAATGTAAAATCTTTCGGTGCGCGTGGGCAAATAAAAATTGAATCATCTGATGAAAAATCACCTAATATATATAATTATAATGTTTCTTATGACGATATAATTAAAGATCTAACCTCTAAAGACTCTCAATTGTATCTTACTGTTTTATATGAGATAGCTATAAGTCAAAAGGCATTTTATCAATTCTGAATCGAAATAAATTGTTAAAACCGAATCCTGAACGATTTTCTATGAATAATAATTATTTCAAACTTATTATCACTTTAGAAGATCATATTTTTGATAGCGTTATTGACTGTATGGGTTATTACATATATTTAGATTTCTACTATAAAGAGCCCATTGATAATGAAATGACAGTTATAATTAACATAAATATCAAAGACAATCAAGATGATGCTAAGATGGGTGCAGTTTATATTCTTAAAATTTGTGAAGAGGTTTCAATAGTGTTCTATATCCTTAGATTTTAAAATTGACTGATATTGAGGAAGAAATTGAACCTAAAATAGTTGAACTTGAATTTAATTTTCACAAACATTTAGCTTTTGTAATGCTTACATATTGAACTATCTGGCAACGTGCCATTTTTATTATTTATACTAAGACTTTCTTTACTCGCCAGTTTTATTGAAATGTGAGAGCTATGCTTGATAACTTCACTTTTACCATCATTGCCACGATCAAAATGAAAGAAATGGGCGATTGTATTGATTAAGTTGTTATCTAGGCGTGCGCGAAAATATTTAAATTGTTAATCAATGCTAAAGGCTTTTTAATAGCAATTGTCATGCGTATGATGTGGATGCCTCAGTCCTGCGTGGTAAACTTGTCATTGGCGGGAGTGTCAACTGAACACATGAGGGTTGAGTCATAACAGTCATTGTATTGCCAATTTGTAGATACGCCATAATATTTTTATTTGGGTAGAATTGTTTCTTAATGATCCTTTAATTTAGCTTTGTGAAGCGAGCTGAATTTATCCGATAATCAGAAAGATTTAGATTCGGCATTCTATATTTAATAGGGTTCATTTGAATTTAGTTAAAATATTAAATTTTCGTCTAATTTTAAACTTTATATGTTTGCGCATGCTTATCGAGCTCTGAATTTTATATTATAATATGCATTGCATTGCCCATACAACAAATGATATTTGAAATACATTACACAAAGACAGACTTTTTATCTTTTTGTATGATAGTGTATGCACATTCTATGGTACCCGTGTTTTTTTTTATGCGGACTTCTGGAGAACGTATCCGCCGCAAATAAAAAACCACGTGCATATAAAATTATGCACATGCTCGATTTCTGTGAGATTTGAGATTCATTTTTACGTTTGAAATTTGAGATTGGGGTCTTTATAAATATAGATATTGGAAATCATGAAAATTAAAAAGGATAATTTTTGTTTCCATAAATTTTTTAAGTTTATTTACAAAATTAGTGGCTTTAACTAGAGAGCTGAGACAGGATCAGCGCATCCACTGGATGTGTTTTGTAGAGATTTTATTTCATAATTCAAAAATAGCCTAAATTCTATCATAAACCCGTTAAAATAACTATGCTGAATATATTTAAAAAAAATAGTGAATATGTGTTATTTCATAACTTTCGATATTTTATTTTTAGAAATAATTTTACGAATTATGATGGCATTTATAAAACGGCATTTTGTATGTACATGCGCAGATATAATTTAAATAACATAAAGTTCGCGTGATATGGCTGAAATTATTCCGATGCAAATTATTATACAATCAGACAAAAGTGACGTTTTTAATGTCGAAAAAAGAACAACCATCAATATTCTTAAGGAAATGATTCATGAAAGAATTGGTCTTGAAATAGACGATCAAGTTTTGGTTCATTCCGGACGAATGCTTGCCAACGATGATACGTTAGAAGAATTAGGCTTACAAAACCTCGGAGTTGTATCGGTATTTAGCAAACTCTTGGGAGGTAAACTTCACGGTTCTCTTTCGCGTGCCGGAAAAGTTAAAAATCAAACCAAAAAGGTTCCCAAGACAGAAAAACCAAAACCAAAGACAGGGAGATGTAAACAACGACTAAAATACAACCGCCGGTTCTTGGCTACATCTGGAGCTTCTGCAATTCCAGGCCGTCGTCGTGGACCAAATTCAAATTCCCGTAAATAGACTGTTCTCTAAATATTACCTATTTTAAGGATATATTTTGCTCAATGTTACAATTAAAATGTTTTCATATTATTTTTTAGCGCATTGCATACAATTTTACCCATGCGGCTAGTTTTTAGTATTCCCCTCCCCCTCCCTCAATACTCCATTATTATCTTTACGTTTGGAATTAATTTTTGTTTTAGAGCTTTAAATTTTAGGTTTTAATCAAGATCACGTTTGACCTAATTATGACTCTTCCCGGCCTTACTTTTGGTCTGCTGCGCCACTCAGAACACTTGACTTTAATAATATCTCTCTCTATTTTTTCCGGGTTTTAATACTTTGCGACCCATAGTCTTAAAAATTTGACAAATATGATTGGTTTGGGATAAAGGGTTGCCCACCCGTGATTTATATAATTACTTTGAATCATATTGGCGCGCGTGCGCGCGTGTAAAATGGAAGAAAAAAACAGCACAAAACAAGTTCGCCTACTTAGCATACGACCAGAGTCTTTGAGTGCGAATACGAGGTCAGAGGCAAACGATATTTTTGAGAATCCTGAAAATTAAAAATTAAGAGAACTAAATCGAACATATTTTACATGAAAACTAGCAATGCGACTTATTTATTAAACTATAATAAGCACTCCATAAAATTATGTATTTTTTTAACAGATCGAGTTGAAAATTTAATATCCTAAAATTACGCGACCCATAGCCCTGGCATCGTTGTTACCCCCTCAATGTTAGACGCTGCATTAGATACTCTTTTAGAATATATCGTAATTCTAAAATACTGACCATGTGCTTGATTTTGTTCATAACAGGTCTAAAGTGAAAAATTATTATCTGTCCGGAAAATAAACCACTGTTAAATTAAACTTTTGAACCAAGTCCTTCTATCATATTTAGTAAAGGAAAAGAATCTTAGGCCCAACGCGCATCTCTCTTTCTTACCAGCATGCGCAAACTTACTTGAAAAACTTAAAAATTAGGCATAAATCTGTACTTAAATAAAAACACCTAAACTTAAAAGGCAACAAATATAGTAAATTTATTGCCTTCGAAATTGATGAGGGAGAAAACAATTGTACTTTTTAACCAATTAAAATTTTATTGTATATCTTCAAAATGTATTTAACACGGTGGTATTTGGATCATCTTTAGAATAATAACCCACCGCTTGGCGGCGCCGCTAAAAAAAATAATGGCGATTAATTTTTATTTTCACCAAAATTTATACTTCAATGAGTAATAAAATTATTTAAAAAATATAAAAAATAATTTAAATTACTTATCTACAATTTATTATTCATTTAATGATATGTAACATGTTTAAAAAATTAAAAAATATCATTTGTATATTTTTTAGCGGCGCCGACAAGCGGGGGGTTATTATTCTAAAGATCAACAGTATTTTTTATGCTTAAAGGATTCACTGGGGTTGTCCTCTTTTTAAAATAAAATAGTATTTGTATTCCCCACAAGAATCATGTCTACTCGTATTATTTTTGAGTTGATAAGGTATTAGAGTAGATTTTCATTTTACTTTCCAGCCTCCTCTAACTTTTAAGTGGTTCCTATACAGGTTTTATTTCGATCTATTAAATATTGTGTAAAATCCTACTTTTCGTTACTATTGTTACAGGAATTACCCCTCCATTACCTTATCATAAAGGATATTTACTATCCATAATAAATCTTTATTAAAATTTGACGCTCATTAATCCTTTATTTGTCGTTACCATTCGATATACGATTCCTCAGTTTTATGGGCAAGCTCTAAATAGTTCATTGAAATACAAAAAATTTTGAATACTTGGCATCAAGATTCTCCCACTATCTCGGATTGTATTACCAGTTAGTTAACGCCAATATTGAGACACATAAACTCGTTTTGAAGGATATCAGCGAAGTTTTAATACACCCAGTCGATACAGGGGAACAGGTCGTCTTTCTTCTTAACTGGCGGATATAATTTTTTTTTTATAAGAAAGTTTTATAAGTTTTAGTTTCAACAAATAATAAATTAAATTTTTGATAGCATTCACACATAATTCAACAGATTTTTTGTGTCAAATTGATGTCCTTTGAACTCGGCTTCATAGTTTCTCAGGGGATAACAAATGTCTTACATGTATAATATAAGCTTTAAAGTGACAGTGTCCTTTTATAAGCTGCAATTGAATTTTTTTTGTTAAGTGAAACGATTATTAAAAGTGCATTGATTTCCCAATACTAGGTATAAAAAAAATTATTTGATAATACCTTAACATGGATCTTTTGTGATCATATAAAAATGCACGAAATTTTTTGTTTCCTTGTAGAGATCCGTAAAACCTTATCGATGAGAGCCCCAAGATCCTCCAGTTGGGTTGTTATTGCTAGACTACCACTAATGCCAAGATATCATTAGTACGAATAATATATCTGCCCTCGAAATTATGACACAAAGAAGGCGGCTTTCCGATGGGAAATTTACTCATGGTGTAAAATTGTTAATATCTGTCAAATAGATCATAGGAAGATAGTTTTCTACCCCCAAGCCGTCTTACAGGTGTAAAAAAGCTTTTTTACAGTTGGTATGTATCACCTTGCTTCCAAGAACCCCCTTTATTTTGCGTTTTTCCCAACCTTATGGTATATTTTTTGTAAACCTACAAGATTAAAAAACTCCTTGATGATGCCCTTTTCAAGATTATGGACATCCGCATTTAATTAAGCATTACGTAACTGTAGTCATTTCATAACAAGAATTTTACTCTAAGAAAAATGTGTCGTGAAATATCATATTTGTTTCTATCTGTGTTTACATGAGCTACCTTGAAACTGAGTCAATTCTGGAAGAGGAGAGATTTGGCTGAAAATGAATGATTTTGTACAAATATTTTGTTTTACCAAAATTTATATCCCCCACCTCGATGTTATAAGCTGAGGAATTATCGCAGTCTTGTTAGTTGTTAAATTGAATTTTTTCTCAGCTATATCTAATAACGATGCCTATATTTAATTTATGGTCCCGTGCAATTCTTCCTCATCAATGGCCCTGTGGCTAGATGTACAAAATAGATCGAAGAACTAGTAGTTCGAAGCGGTTCGTTGTTAGTATCTGTTGGTTCTTATTTTACAAAAAATGTATCCTTCAACTTCAAAGCCCCTGCTCGTCTCTTGGTTGTAGATCTCCTTATGTATGTTGCTGGTAATTCAATAAAATTATTATCTTCTGAATTTCAAAATACCTTAAACTGAAAGGGTTATCCTTAGTAAGTTTTACTCTGACTTGCAAAAAGCTATTTGATATTACTGTTGGGAACATTCAAGTCTAAATTCTTTGCAAAATAAGCACATTTTTCTGTCAAATATTTTGTCAATATAACACTCGCCTCAGCAATTATCTGCTCTACGTTCGTGAAAGCTATAAAACCTTTACAGTTTCCTTAATTGTAATCTACTTGCCTTTTATTATTCTGCTCTAATATTTTAAGATTAAGAAAGTTATTATAGCCTGTTTGAAACGTCACGTATGGCAATAATCTCACATCTATCAATGAACATGATGTTTGGAAAAAAATAAGACCTAGATTGTAGAGACCAACAGTTATAAAAGCACCTCCATTCATTTTTTATTATAGTCGAGAGAATTTTATGGGAAAGGTAAGCAATTTTTTTATTCTGGATTAAGATGTTTCAGCTTTTCCCCCTGATTGGGACCTTACCTAGGAGGAAAAATACTTTATGGCAGATTTTCTTTCTTTTAGATAATTTTTATCGCGGAAAGAAGTGGCAATTAAACCTGCCTAAAATAGTCCTCGTAAATCCGAATCCTTTTGGAGGGTTTCACTATTATCGGAAAAATACTCTGGTATAAGTTTTAGGTTTGGCGTTTTTATGAATTTAATTCGAAACTGGTTTATATTTCATTTCTCCTGAAAGGCTTTCTCAAAGAAAATATTCCTCAATTGTTGAAATATAGGGTCTATTAGACCTCTGTGTCTGTAGGCTGGTTCTTTTAATAAATGTTAAATATTTACCAAGAGCAGACATTAACCGTAAAATTATCTTATCGGAAATGTTCGGCAAATTCCGTTTTTGTACCATGAACTAAATTTTCTGTCTTACCCTTCAACCTTGAATATGAATAGACATTATGCTCTTTCAATTTTTTGAACCTCTTATCACTAACTCTAAATGTAATCTCAGTATTCATGATGCATACTTTTTTCTTCAAATCCCTATCCTTTGCCTAAATCAGGGCTTCCCAATCTTTTTCTGGCCAATGCACATAGACCAAATATCAAACAGTAAAGGACACACTAAAGCTCCAATTCTTCCATTTTATTTTAAAATGACGTGTTATGCTTAACTAGTACTGTACGAACTATACTACTACAGTTATATAAACATACAAGTTCTAGTGGCAGCCTATAGCAATAATAACAAACTCAATTGTTCATCCGCATATACCGTTCTCTTCCAATACAAGCTAACTACTAGCGTGCAGGGCTAGAGTAGCATTGAATTTTATGATAATGAAATTTTTTTTTTTACGCCACTATTGATGTTCAAGAAGTGCCTGTCGTTCATGCAAAATTATAAATCCATAAATAAAAGAAAGTGATCAAAATTGCAAAAACTAAACAGTCAATAAAGAAGAATGAAACCTATTATTTAGTTCACTAGGTTGTTTTTGCCCGCGGTCGCGGCCTGTCTTAATCAAGTTTTACTTGATTGATTTTTTTTTACTTGGGTCGCTTCGCTCCTTGTCATATAATATCAAGAGAAAAATTATTGGAAGTTTTTGGGATTTGATCATGGTTCACCTAATAAAAGAACTTGTGAAGATCGGAGATATAGAAGAAGGTAGTCATGACTCGTCTAAATGAAAGATTCCCTTCATTGACTCGTAGTAATAAGAGATAAAAAAAATTAATTTTAGTGGAACTTGATTTATGTCTTTTTGGGACTTTAATTAATGATTCAAACTTTGAAAATAGAAATTGTGAATTAAAAGCTCTTTAAAAAAAACATAGTAGGCTTTGAGCGTGACAGACAGAATTTTTTAATATATTATTATTAAAAACAATCTAAATCAATTCAAAATTAAAAATTAGCCGAAGCCACCATTTTAGTTATATACTGCGCATGCTATAGCGCGATTGAGAGTGACAGACAGACAGAATTGCTTTAATATATATATAAATAGTTACTAGTCAAGTGACCAATCGTGTATTCCGGCGAGCTAATGCCATTGGGGTACGGCGTCCTCGAGGAAAGAGGTTGGATGTAACGTTTAGCGGGTGAAAGTCTCACACTGTCGCTGAATCTTAGAAGCGGTGTCTACTTGGCGTCTGCATCGGGGCAGGATGGGGACCGTGAAGCCCCTCTCGAAAGAGACCAGTAAGGTTTTACACATCCAGTCTGAGTACAAAAAAACAATAGTGTATTGATGTAACGCCATTATAATTTTACAATCTTTTGACTTTTGGCCTCGGTACATATGTTGGAAAGCACTGGCCTATATTAACTGTAATCTCAATGATATTCGCATCCGAATTAAATTTACCATCCAGTTAGATTATAAATTTATTTATCTCATAAACTGCACGAAGCCTTTTCAGGTTTATTTTGGTTTTAAAATATATTGAGCATTTCGTAATTTCTAACCTCCTATTTTTATTCCCCACTACTGTAAGGACTGCCGAAAAGTATGGTTCATTTGATAATAAATTATTGCCGAAATTCTCATGCCTTTATCATCTAAATTATATTTAACTTTTATTTTTTTCATCATTTTCATTTTCTATGCATTCCGATTTGTATCTCGTTGAAATTCCCCAGTTAAGCGGTAAAAAATATCATTATATTAACAATAACAAGGGGCCTCTTATTGCAGTTAGTAATATCGTTTTCTGTCAGATAGGCAAAGTTAAACAACCGTCGGCTACATAAAAGGTTAAGTGGTGTACTGAAATTAATATGCAGGGATTACCCTTACATAAGATAGTAGGTGCTTTTTTCCTATTTGTATTCAAGCCATTTATGGTAGTGTATGAGTATGCTCCGTGCGAGGCGGGAATTTTCTGGGCAAGAAACATTAGTGCTTCCTAGCTATCTTCTTTTTAAAAACAATAATAAGTGCCAGACAAAAAAAACTGTGAGCAACCCTAACATGGCCGTCAAATATACTTTAACGGCTGCGTACTGCTTCAGATGTATTCATTTGGGATATGGGTTGAAGGATTTCGCGGCAATTGCTGGAAACTATAATTTCGCAAATTTTTTATTTAAATTAATTTAACTGAAAGGATTTGTAGTGAACGGCTGAGATGCTGCATTCTAGAACTAATCTGAAAAATAACCATCAGGTTTTTATGGAGTGGGACGGAAAAAAATATAAAAACTAAATCCCGTTAATATCTTTTAATTTCTCAAATATATATTAGGGTTGGCTTCATTTTGAACGGCGACTAACAGATACGCAAGCTAAGAAGTCTATTAAAGTGTCTTACTACTTCCCCCATTGTTTGTTTAGTTTCTAATTAAGTTTTAGTCTATGACAGTTCTCTTTTCAAAGAATCAGAATCTATACAAGAAAAAAATGGGATTGAGGCTAAGAATAATAAAAATAAAATTTTTTTAAATTATATTAAAAATCAGCCGGGTATAAATGACTAATTGGGGCAAGGACAAGATGGCGTCAGCCGCCTGCAAAAATTACGGAAATGCTGTAAATTTTTATTCAAATATTGTTTAAACT
>SGJC01000550.1:0-17930 GCA_009887335.1 Henneguya salminicola
AAAAATTTGTCCGGATTATTATCGTTATAAAATAATACGATCCTATAATATTGAAGATGCAGACATATATCTTTTAAATTTTGATCAACACTCTCTATTTATGAGTAAATATTTAGGGGAATGGGGGGGAACGGAAAAAAAGATACTGATGCTATATTCTACTGTAAAATATTTAATTGTAATTCATAGGAGTCTCCAATTTCGGTTTTGAGGCAAGGGTTTGATGCACAAAAATCTACTGATATATTTTTTCACTGGATTATAAGTTTTTACAAAACTAGTTTTTTTCACATACCTTTCGGCTATTATGGGCAAGCGGTAAAACCAAGCGAGATCGATTTAAAAGTTATGAATGCGTTTTCTCAAAGGAAAAACGCTGCATTAGTGATAATCAACGATTGCGATATTACTCATAACTTCATACTGGAATATATTAAAGAGCTGAAGAAATATTTTGCAGTTGACACTTTTGGAAAATGCTTTAATAAGGAACTCAATAATATTATGCGAATTAAAAAGCTTTTAGAATATAAATGCTATTTATCAATTGAAAACTCTCAATGCCAACAATTTATAACTGAAAAATACTGGGATACCGTGCAATATGGTACTATACCAATAGTTATGGGGTATAGTAAAAATATAAGCGACTTAATATCTGATTCTTTTATAAATGTTTTCGATTTTCCTAACCCCAAATCACTGGCCATCTATTTGGAATATTTGTCAAAGCATGAAACTGAATACTCACGATATCATCAATGGAGAAAACTCTACTCAGCCCATAATTACAAGATAGACAGTTGCGAGCTTCTATCCGCTATTACAAATGCTTTGAATAATCCTATAACCGAGGATCCTACTCTGCATGTCTTAGGGGATCAATCAAGGTGTTTAAGTATTGAAAATATGAAAAATCAATTACTAAAAACTTGATATTATAAATATATACGACTACACTCCCTAATTTAATGAATATTATATTTTGTGCGTGTTCAAATTATTTTTTTTAGCTCAAAATAAATTTATGAAAAAGTATCATATGATTCATAATTGTTCTGAACCTAACCAATGTGCTCCCAGTTGGGAAAGTTATTTAAAATTTCTATTGATTACAATTTCTCTTAAAAATTAAAATATAAGGCTATGCGAAAAATTGATTATTATAATAATATATAATGTCATTCACCGTTAACGTTCTTTATCGACGTATATTGGTTTCATTATGTTTTTCTTCATGGTCACTTCTACTTAAAAACGTTCATATCCTCTTAGTGGAAACGAAATAGTCTCCGTTTGCACATAATAGGCTATTTCTTTAGATTTTTTATCGATCGTAATATCACCAAGAGTGTATTTTAAATCGACGTTATCCAAAATTTTAATCTGACATCGAAAAGCGAGGCCAGTGTTTATTGTATTTGGATATAATAAATATCTAATTTTTATTAAATTTAGGGATTGGGGGTTTATTTCAGCTGATTGCATTTATATGTCAAGAAAATCATTTATATTCGCGATTTTTTTTAATATCTCACCCGTTTATTTGTGTAAAATATATGTGCGTATTTAGATTGGGAGTATAAAGATCTGAATATTTTAATACTAATTTCAGTTTTTGATTGGCTGATATTTGCAGTGTATTAAATTTAAGGGAATTAGATTGTGCGCGATTCAGAAGTCCATCCTGCTAATTATTTATATGGTCACAATTATTGCCTCCTTGCAATACTGTCACTGTCCCAGTAGCTCTTTAATAGTTCTATTTATATTTCCTAGTCATAAGAGGGTTATTTTCTATCAATTTGAACCTATTCATAATTGAATGGAAAATACTTAATATAAAATATTTGGACATAATTAGTATTATAAATTTACTTTCCTCATCGAGATTTGAGCCCTTCTATTTTAATTAAATCTGCATATGTCCGATTCCGCTGAGCGTCATTTCGTCGCGGGACAATTTCGTAGATTCGTCCGACTCATCTGTAACATTAATATATATTTACCACCAAGATATTCCTGAGACTATATTTATATATATATTCTTGTTAGTTTAAATAATGTTAAATAAGTATTAGACGATGTTGAATAAACTTTGGAAACACGTTATTTTACAAATTGATTAAATTCGAAGTTAATTGTTTCTAACCCTAATCGGTTATATAGAAATTAGCCAACATATTCGAGTCCATATTATTGATACTGTTTTTATGAAATATTTTTAGCTGCTGGCTGATGAACAGGGATTAAGAAGATAGAAACATTAAAAAAACTAAATATATTGTAATTTTACAATGTATGATTTTACTTGAATAGTTATAGCAGGATTAGAGTAACTGAAATGTGTTATTTGCATAAAGTTCTATCGAACGAATCTATGAAGCATAATAAACTGAAACGTTATTGTGATAGCATGAATCTTAGGGTTTCCAGCAAAGATACCTAGTATCATATAAAAAAGGTTGTGGAAGCTTAACAAAATAATGAATTGACACGGGCATAAAGTATCTTCATGAATATTAAAAAACCATTTAAGCTTAATATCTATTGCCTGCTACAATTGACATAGCTAGGGAACCCACATTTTTTTCGAAATATTTGCTTTTGCCAACATTAAAAGACATTAATTGATTTAAGACTAAAGCCCAAATAATTTTCGAAATTGAGAAAATATTTCTTCTAACGCTGGCGACACGGTTAGCAGGATAATATAAGATATACCTGCGGATATTATTGATTAAATCATCATTGAAATGAAAGCTGCTCAACTTAGAATCAATAGTTTTTAGCCTTATTAATATCTAGATGTAGAAAACTGTTCTCAATTGCAGGATTACGTAAAGTGTGAAAATGAGGAAAAATTTAACGAGATATTTTATTATGCAAACTTATAGAAAGGATTAAAACTGCGCCTTATGTATTTAAGACAATTAGTTCATTTCTGAAAAAAATATGAAAGCTCTTGGAAATAGAGTTGCGGTGTTTTCACACATGGGGCTTTATCTATGATAGGATGTAGGCCTAGATTTCAACTCTTGGTATTGACTGAGTCACTAAAATTCATCGATACTTCCTGTATGATTTATCGAATTGTGTTATTAATGAAGACACGGTTTAAAAAAATTATGATAAGCGACGTAAATGTCGTCAATTTTGTATTAGCGAGGACTTTAAACAGTCTAAAATTTTTGAAACTTTGTAATCAGTTTGGTGCGTCTAATAATGTTTTGTTGTGGTACACTGAAATAAGAGAGTTGGAGTATTGTGTGGAGAAAAAATGTTTAAAAAGAATTTTTGATCTTCGCTAAGACAATAAAACACTTTTCTATATATAAATAAGAACCGTAGTTAGAAACCTATGCTCGCGAGGAAAATTAAATGCAAAAGATAGCTTACTTATTTGACATTTTTTTTCAGTCTTGAGCATGTTAAATGTATTAATTGGAGAATCAAATGTAAGATGTCTATTTCTGTCTGAAAAGAACCGATCCCTTCAAATAAAAATTAAACAATAGCAAAAAAAAATGACATGTTACCACTCTTATATTCTTTCTTTGTGGCAATAAAAAATGAACTTGACCACAGAATTATATTAATAATATTTCTTAATCGAGATTTGCAAAATTTATGGAAAAAAAATAATCTTAATTTTTAAATTTACATAACATCACCTTTGCCCAACTATGAGTCCATGCGCAGTTGAAATTAAATAGTTCTCTGAGAATGCAAACGAAAAATTAATCGAACTCATTAACAGCAATGCAGCAAAAAATCATTATTCTTCAATGTTAGTTAATAAATTACGAATCGGATGTTTACGGTGAGATCCTGTTCTATCTGTGAGTGTATTACGCTTTCTTCTCTACTTTCAACTAACATCTCTGAGTGAATTAGGCTTAACATACTGTTTAGCTATTAAATTTAAATACATAAGTGGTCTTTTTTTTTTAAAGTTGACCTTCGCTGAGGTCTTTACAACGATTACTCAATGAATTTCCAATCTTGTTAGAAAGAAACGACTTCAACCTTCTAATATATGCTTTATTATATTTATATGGGGTTTTTCAACAATTTAGCAACAATGAAGTTTTCTTTTATTATATTAAAACTTTCACTGTTGTTACACTTTGTTTTCACAGTCTTACATGACTCTAAAATTCGTATAATATTTTTTAATATAAATAATAAAAAAATAATTTAACGAAAGTAGCATCGATTTTATTCATTTTAGGCTTATATCTAAACTGTAAATTAAGGCATTTGAATTTAAATTACATTTAGTTTTTATTATTAATCACCTCACTTTAATTATGTAAATCGTGTAAGAATCAAAAAGGATTCTGCATTGCAGATATTTATATCTTGATTCACGACATTAGCACAATTACAACAATGATAGGGCAAAAAAACAATATTACTGTTAGGAGACGTTACGAAATAGGGGAATTTTATCAAAAGATCCAAATATAATAAAGATTCAGAATCGCTGTTTAAACACAATTCAAAACGTATAAATATTTAATTATAACTAATTTTTATTTTATTTAATTTTTTTAGATAGAACTCACTTTAAACCTCATTTTCAGGTCGACGAATATTATATTTCCAAGATTATTTTAATTATTGAATTGATGTTACAAACTAGCTCATGTCCATAAAAAGAGCTTTAATATCTTTCAGGTCGTATTATGAACATTCCGAGTAGACAACTCTGCTAAGCTTTTAAAGAGGGGACTAGTAAATACAATCTTATCCTAAAAAACTCATTCAGAATCTCTTGTCGTATTGAATACCATACTAATCAGGCAATTGCATGCGAAATGAAAGAATATGACAATGAAAAAAATTTCTGTTGAAAACTTTTTATTTTACTTTGTTTTTAGGAAAAGTATACAACAACAAGAAATCAAATGGACAATACAGATTTCAAAAATATTATAATATGTTTATTTTTGGTTCAAGAATATAGTAGGCTTTTTCGTTTCACCAATCTACGTGCCAATAATATATTTATAATGTTCTTTTTTTTGTTATTTTAAGTCTGAATAAATATATAAGATAGTCTTAATTAGGCTCTTTACCGTATATCAAAATTTTCACATTTGCAAAATATTCGTTAAAGATATATGTATTATTTGTTTATGTACTATCGACGTTAAATGTAATTTTTTGATAAAAGATTCTTTTTTTTCCTCCACATCATTCGGATTTTTTGAATCAAATGATAGAATATTCCCCTCTTATAAATATAATATCATTCATCCAAAAAATTCAATATAATCTCGACACGATAGTTTTAAAATAATACTAGAATTTATGTTTTCAAAATATTGATCATTGACCATTTTAATATTTTGTTCGTATTTACTATGTTTGAATTTATACGTTCACATAATCGTTTTGAAATCGCAACATCAATCATATGAATATGATTTCTTATTTTTTTTCATTTTAAATCTCCCATCATAAATTGAATAAAACAGGAAAACGACAATGATAGTAAAATTCGATATTCTTAACTCATTGTAAATTCTATTCAAAAGAAGATTATATGGAGAAATATATACTAATTCAGAAAATACTTTATCCTTAATCATAAAATAACACAGTTTTTGGGAAAAAATCAAATTTTTATTGATTATTACCTGGAAGGGGTTCTGATTGTTTTTATTATCTCGTTAGTAATACCTATAAGTGTATATATACTTATAAGATTGTCTAATATTTGTAAAGTCTTGATAGTTGTAAAAAATTATATTTTAATCAAGATTTATGCACTCTTTTACGTGTTGTTAAGGGTGACATTTTAAGAATATATTGACTTCAGTTATTGGGCAAAGAAAAAACTAATGGCAAAATTAACCTTCGTTTTTTATACTTCGAAAACACTTTCCCGTTATTATTTGGATGTTATAATCAAAATATAATAAAATTTCTTTTTTATATCTTAATATATAACAATCTTAAA
This sequence comes from Henneguya salminicola, assembly GCA_009887335.1. Taxonomy (NCBI): domain Eukaryota; kingdom Metazoa; phylum Cnidaria; class Myxozoa; order Bivalvulida; family Myxobolidae; genus Henneguya; species Henneguya salminicola. Next base: position 5,972 of record SGJC01000550.1, read on the forward strand.
GATATTGAGAAATATATATGTCTCTGAAATATTTTAGGGTTCGAATTCGAAGACGTTCAGAGCTTACTAACAATGGCATAAATGCAAAAAAAACGAAAGAAACAAAATTTATCCATTTCGCCTAATGTTTGGATTTCTAAATTTATGTTGGTCAATATTTTTGCATCTGTAAAGTATTAGCGTTTGTTGAGTCGATGTAAAATACCTTCGGCGTTACTCGTGTTGCTCCTTCATCGTAAAGTCGCATCTTCTACATTTACAACAAATAAATTCCTACAAAGACAGGTTATTAATCTATATTTAATAAATATATAAAAATAGTAAAGGTAAGATTTTAATTATCTCCGTAAATATGAAAATGTAATAAGTTTTATGTTCGAAAATAAAATCGATATAATTTCTGGGCTTTGAACCAAAGAAAAAGAGAGAAAATTTCCATTCAGTAAACGCCAGAATAGAGATTAATGATAATAACTATATTACCAAGAATAGGTTTATTTGTAAAACACCTGACGTTTTAGTTTAGGAGTATGTAAAAATTTTGTTTTTTTGGCGTTACCTAATACAGGTCAAACCAGGTTATAACGAAATCCTGGGGACCCCAAAAATCCGTTCGTTATAATCGATATTTCCCAAAATATTTATTTATATTTGATTATTTTAAGAAGGGCGTATTCTAATATTTAGTATTATATTATATTTTCTTAAAAACAAATTTAATATTAATAATTTGTACACCAATAAGCACAACTTTTAAACAATAAATCTACATATCACACGAACAACTACTATTGTTCTACCCCTTCATTTTAATGTATATTTGCGTTTTTAAAATAATATGACTTCATAGTTCAACTAATATTAGGGTTGAAATCTTCGTTAAGACAAATAACTAATGATTAATAATAAAAAATAGTAAAAATATAAATAAAACTTTATTTAGACGCACTCCCTGATGCAAAAAAAACTGTTATTTTTGTTTGTCGCAAAGGCAAAAAACCTTTTTTTGTCAAATGATTTTGTAAAAAATCAAAATAGCGAAAAATACTTCCAGCAGTATCGCCAAATTGGCAAACTAAATCTTGTATTTTTCTTGGTTGAATAAAAACCTCATGCAACCCAATATTGCCTGAGGTCGAATTGCTGTTTACTAAATCATTTTGATCATCGCTTTCAAATTCATTATTCTTCACTTGTTTAATAGATTTCAGATTTGTATTTTTAACGATCTATAAATTGTTTAATTCATGATAGATATCAAGTTCTTTATCAATATCAATAAATTCTTCGATTGTTTGAGCGTCGATAATCTTTCCAGCTTATTTTGCCAACTCCCACATTTCATATAATTCTTTATTCATATCTTACTGAATGTCTATTTCTACCGCAACAGACCGGAAACCAAACCCAGCAAGCTTCAATTAGTTTTTTCATAGCGTTTTTTTCCCAATGCCCCTCTTAGGATTGACGATAATAAATAGCGCTTCTTTTACATCAACCTTTTTTCTTGCTGGGCCTATCAATTTCAAGTAATAAATTTATCTGCCAATTTGATTTGATAACCACCCGTTGTGATTCGAGCAATGCCTTGATCCAACGGTTGAACTGCTGAATTCAGTTATGCGGAAAGAAAACAACTTTTATTTTCTCTAATATTCGAATTACATTGTGTGTGGAACAGTTGTCGACAAACAATAAAATCACCCTCTATGCTTTTTTTATTTTAAAATTGATCAATGAATGCCCCTTCCCGAAAATAGCTTGAGTTGTCCATGCCTTGTTGTTGTCCCGATAAGTGTATGAAAGACTCCGAATGTTTTTGAAACTACGTGGATTGGAAGCGCGTCCTACCCCAAGCGGGTTTATTTTGTCCTTACCTGAACGTGGGCAGCAAAAGAGAATGGTCTGCCTTTGTTTTGATTTTTTCTAATCCGGGAATCCCCCCCCCCCACTAAGAATAAATAAACTTAATTTTCAGTAAGAAAGCACAAAAAGAGGTAAAAGAATTGCAATTATTAACAATACTTTATAAACTTCTTAGCCCACACTTGATTACTATCTTCGCATTTTTTTTACAAACAGTGAAATGCGAATGGACACACTAATTTGTTGCGCGGATTTAAAAGAACTAAAAAGTTAAAGAACAAACATTGCCGAATTGAATTTCCCGGACTCGGAAATATAATTCGAACTTTCTACTATTGCTTTAGAAAATGCAAGGTGGGCGGTTGTTTTTAATAAGTAAATAGCTATCCTATATTAATCAAATTCCTTAGTTCTGAACTAAACTCATCGTAAAAAAGATATTCAACAGGCGAAAGAAATTATTTTGCTATCATTTCTACATGAATACAGCCTAAAATCTAACTCAATTGAAAGAAAATTTGCATGGCATTCCCGGATATTAGCCAATTGAATTTTTAGAACCTTTTAAAGACATTTGAACCCAGTGTCGGAGGGATCCGAAAAGCAAAAAAATATTCACACAAAATACATTATTTTCTGGATAGAACCGATTTGGAAGCAGACAAACAATCGAACTTTCTATCAAAGATGAACATTTCATTAATCCCCTGACACATAGTAAGGGAAGGAATATAGATACAGACATTATGACATCCTAGGTATAATAAAAAGCATAAGAAAAAATGATAAACATATGGAAATCATAAAAATCTTTCAAGGTTATAGATGGCCTTCATGGAAAATTCTCCACAAAAAAAGAAAGTTGGCAATCACAAAATTATGCCAAATATATTGGAATTGGCTCCCATTTTAACTTTTTTTCACCCGGATGAGTTTAACTGTAAATTTCTCAGTAGATTCCTACTCTGGCCATTAATGAAAAATGACGTCTTACCTTAGCTCGTATAGTGTTTTCAATGTTTTTTCAAAAAAATCTATAAACAACGCAATTAGAAGTTTTGTAAAGCTTCTCAATTCAAAAAACGAATTCCCTTCCGTAAAATGAGTTTCCCCTGACTATTAAAACGGTATTCGTTGAAACTTGATACATGAGCGTTTTCAGCAATAATTAAACCTAAGGAGTCGATACTTAAGCTTGATCAGACTAGAAAAGTTAGTACAGCAGAAAAAGCTGTGTGAAAGTGTGCCACTTGGCGATTCGGGATTGCCGAACGTCTTCATGTAGACTAAGATATAAAGTTTAAATCCAAAATACTGAATTCCTATTGCAACATTTTTTTTAAATCGATAGGTAATCCATATCATCCATCAGAAAATAGTTGAAAGATCGAATAAATAAAAAAAGAACTGATTCGCCAATACTCGAATGCTTATTAAAATGACAGGGGTCGTCCTCTCCAATTTGTTCTCTTTACAATTCTCGCAATAAAAACTCTTAAACAGTTTTTACCTTAACTCAATTAAGGTACGTAAACAATCTGACGACAATGTAAGTTGGTGAATTTTTTCTTCTTGACGTTTTTTCAGAAATAAATAAAATATAGCTATATGAGACATAGCTATATTCAGTCAAAAAAAATCCCAATAATTTATTTTTTCTAGTTTGAAAAAAAAATTATCGTATAATCGGTCATCCATTAAGCTTCCCCACTTAACCTCGAAGCAATTTCCTTCCACTTTGCTTAAACTGATAGGATCATACTGAAAAATTACAGTACTAAAAATTTGTAGTAGTACTTCTTCCCTCCTTTCTAAATTGTATTAGCACAATACTAAAAATATACGACATCGCTAATTCCCCACAATCCCTTTCCTAATCCCCGACGTATTTATTCATATAAACCAAAACACCATTAGCAGAACAATGCGATGCATAATAGGTTGATAATTCTTTAAAAAGCGGTGGTTACTCGATTACATTTTATATATCTCGGGAAGAGTCAAAGTAGATATGTTGCACAACGCCTCGTAATAAATACCGAGCAACATACCTTTTTTTTACTGATATTTGATAAAAATAAAAGAATATTATATTAAATTGGTAACAAAAAGGATAATTTTATAAGAAAGGAATTGGGCAGTTAAAATTTTTTAAACAATGCCTCATATTAATATATCTTAAAATATATTTCACTCTTTTTGATGTCTCAAAAATACAAGAGAATTAATTATCTAACTATAAATAACATAAAATATAAATAGTTGATTTTAAAAATTAATACACCTACAAATGTTTTATCGAGGGGAATGTCTTTCGTAGCAATATAAAATGTATCAATATTTTTCTATAACTGGTAATATATCTTTAATGAATTATTATTAGAAGTTAATCCATTACTAATAATATAAAAAAGCTTCAAACTCAGAATCGAATCAGATTTTTTTTTTCTTTTTAAATAATAAACTAGTTTCACATCTTATATTAACTGTATTGTTTATCTTGCGAAGATAATATAATATGCATCATACATAATATGAACTTTTTAAATTCATTTTCTGTTAGGGCATAACTAGTGCGGTGTGCTTTAAATATTCAATAGTATCTTTTAAAAACCCGTAATTACATTTGATGAGAAAATAATCTATTATAAGTAAACACTATAAATGTCAATTATAAATATGTATTTAAGGCAAAATTTTAAGGGGGATATTAATATCTTACTTATGTACTATTTGAATTTGATCTATTATGCGTTTTTTACATATGTGTTTTTTTCAAAATTGCATTAATTTTTGTGGTTTGTCAATGTCCAGGTCCTCTACCAGCTTCAAGAGAGGTATTAATTTCAAATGATTACGATTTTATATTTCCATATCAATGCATCATATGAATTTATTCGATTTATTAAATTTTTTTTTAAATCGCTTAATAATATAGAGTTGCTCATTTCAACCCAAGCCTTGAATTCTTAAGAGTGCGCACTTAAATTTATTTTTGACTCTTTTATATTTAATTTTTTTCTAAAAAAAGAGTATTAATATATTTAAAAATATAAAAATGGCTTATTTTAACGAATTAATTCTCTGGCATTAACGATAAATCGTCATAACTGTTGCTGGTCTCCTCTTTCAACTTTAATTAAGACTATTTTGATCGATTTATTGTGTGTTTGTAATAGTACTGCATAATTGTTACATTAAGATACTGCAGTGTTTTACGGTATAGAAGAATATATAAATGAATAAATTTAAAAAAAATTAAATTTACTACAAATTCTTAATCTATGTATATGTTTTGTTATCAAAAATAATATTTAAAGTTTTTAACCCAGAGAAAAAATGTGAAAGATGTTTTCTTTGTACATCTTTGATTTTAGTTCTCACATCAATAATATATCCTTTTAGCCTTCCAATGTGGGATCGTTTGTAATTAACGTTACGCTTTATGGGGGAGGATGGAGAAGGTAAGGGATTTCGAATATGTTAATTTCGGAATTACAAAATTTTAAAGGAGCCTTGCATTATAGTTCGTTTCTAAATTATTTCCAAGAAAGTTTTATCTCAATTAAGAAACGTTTAAGTCGGAACTAATACAAAAAGATAGAGGGGATATTTGAAATAAACTCATTGAGGTACAATAGATGTATTCGCCTTTTATTTTGTTCGGAATATTTACCATATTTATGTTTGAAGGCAGAAGCCACAAATAGAGATGAAGTATTTTCAACTAGAAGTTAAGATTAAAGCATGATTAATTTATAAATATTTAGTTACGATGTTAAAAAAGTTATTGTTCTTTTATTTAATATTGGTGCAGGATTATTGCATAAAAATAATAAATCCTATATAATAGAAACAAAATCCGGCATTGGCGTAGAAAATAACTAATTCTTATTTATGATCAATCGTGATAAATAAAAATTTCGCACAATAAAATTTCATTAAGTTTGAAAGAAATATTCAGTGTTCGGGTCAATTTTACAGTTTTTTAGATTTATATTTTTTTGGGAAATAAACATCTATACACGAATTCCCAGTAATATCCTATATTTTTTCCCTCATAAATTCAGTTTTTTTTATCAGATTAGGTCTATTTTGTGTAAGTTTAGATCAAACGTCGGGAACAAGAGTATCTAGATTTAACTGAAAGACGCACCCAATAAGGCTATGCAAATGTGTTTTTATTATAATGATAAAATTAATATTTTATAAATTATATGGCCTAAAGTTTCCAATATAAGTATTTTTTGTTAATGTGTTGCATGTGACTTGACTAAATAGTAGTTTTTTTAGCATAATCCTATAAAAAAATGTGAAAAGATTAATAAATATTTTCTGTTTTGAATGTTAGATTTACGTATTTGAATTTAACGTCGCATAATTAATGAATTATATTATAAAAAGATCAAAATATTTAATAAATGTTAGCTTTATAATTAATATAAGGGTTTATCCATATAACTTTTTGCAATTATTGCACGAATTCTACGGAATCGCAATCCTAAACGTTTTACCCATACTCACCCTGCAGGTACAACTTTTACGTATTGAAGCAAGGCATTTTATTAAAAAAACATAATATTTATACTTATTGAATATGTAATGACCGGAATATTCATTTTAATAGTTAAATTTGTGTAATTCATAGCAAGTCTATAAAAACTATTCAAATGAGCTCATAAAACTTCTTGAGAAAGAAATAGGTTGGAATTTATATAAAATATCGTTACTTTTAATATTTCTCCTTCTTGAAATTTTTATTTATTGATTTCTTTTGGGCAATAAATAATAATTTTTGATTTTATCAGGTCAAATTAAAGACAACTGCTAAAATCATGCTGTCGAGGGGGGTCTAATAGTATACTTTAACAATATGTTCTTCAATCACTACGCGGTTTTAATTTATAAAATATAGTTGAGGCTGCATAATTAAAGTTTTTGTTTTTTTTTCAGTAATTTTAGCAAACAAATTAGTTGATATAAAAGGTTTATACAAGACACTCCGTTTTTAAATGTTGTGAATACATAGATTTATTCAGATATAGTATTATCTAAAAGGACTCTATCAATGTATAGCATTCAACAGTATGATTAATTTTTATGATTATTTTTATATTGGATTCAAATAAGAAACTAAATATTTGTACCATTTATTCGTTACGGTTATTTTAATTAATTAATGATCCCCGATTCTTTAATTTTATAACATTGCTTAATTTTATTTTGCGATATAATATTGCCTTATACGATTTCGTATTCATAATTTATAAAAATATTTTTAATTTTTCACTTTCATTCAACTGAATAAGGATAAGAAATACAAGATTTTGTTAGTATTTGTTTGTTTAGATAGTTATAAAATAATGGAGTTCAAACGGCTACATCTTAATAAGATGAAATTTTTTTGATAACAAGGATGAGTTATACAAGTTTATATTTCTTAGCATTTTATGCTTACAAAAACTTTAATTTTTCTTTGTGGAGGGATTGCTTGAAAATATTTTGTACCACTTTTATTTTTCTTCTCATATCTGCCTTTTCTGCATAAATCGTACCTCTAATTAAACAAGAACAAATAGGGTTCGATTTCATTCACTTATCATTTATCTTTAATTATTTTTTTAACTCAAGAAATCAAAATGGCGCATAATTTGCAAGAATTGAATACTTATTTTTTTTATCATCATATTATAATAAAATTTTAAATGATTCCCCAAAATATTTATTTATTTAAGAATTTTATTTATTTATGAATAATCCTCTTTTAAGATAAATTCGGGCTTATTAAACTGCCCATTTGTAATGTATGTATCAAAAATTGATTGCCGTAAACGCTAATGGAAGGATATTTTTAAATATTATGCCAAATTAAAAAGCGAATATTTATAAATCTTAAATTTTACCTTTATTGTTTGTTTAATTCTTTAATATTACATAAATAAAAGAATTTAAAATTCAAATAATTGCACATGCTGGGTCGGTGGTAAGGTAACAGGTGCTTGTAATTTGATTCAATGGGAAAGTTTGCGAGTTCATATCCGAGATGAGCTTTTTATTTTATAATATAAATTGATCCTAAATTCTAGTTTTGTATGCAAGTCCGTTCGTTAATATGGCATGGCCTCAGGAAGGGTGGCACTAGAGAAAAGGGTTCAACGGATAGATGCGTGTTGCAATACCTAAGAAAACAGTAAAAATAAAAAATAAATTTCAAAGAGCGCCACTGCGCTTTAATTGACACCATTTCCAGGCGGATCAGAGAAGCTAAATAACAGTAATTCAAGTCAACCTCTTGGTAGTGTACAAAGTGTAATATGTAGTGGTGCCCTTAATATCTATAAAGTTGATTTTTCCGACTAGCATTAAGCTATTCTACGTAGGTAGAGGTAGAGTAAGTAGGAAAAAATTGACTTCTGAGGTTAGAAAACTTGATTTTTCTAAGTAAATACCTAAATAATAAAGGCGCATAAGTCTATGTGCATTTTCTATCTCCATTATTTTGGTTATGAAGAAAAATATTTTCTTATTTTTATTTTGACATTAAATCGCAGTAAAGGCCACATTATCTATTTCATCCCATTTTTAAAGTTGATAGTAAAATCTATATTCATTTAGAATAAATTATATTGGTTGCCATTAAATGAATAAATTTAATTTTTATTCTTAATAGTTCAATCTTATAAAATAAGAAAATATTGGCCATAATTCAATAACTTAAATATTCATTTAATTTGGAAAATAAATTCATAAGGATATCAGAGTAAATTAAAGAAATTTATTAAGTTAATAATTATAATCGGAATAATAAATTTTAAATTTTCATAGATAAGTGTAAATCCTAATTTCTTTCATTTTAAAAGTAAACATAAAATACTATAAAATAATTAGCCTTATGTTTAGTCTGATTGAAAAGATATGACATAAGTTCATTTAAAACATTTTTTAAAAAATGATCCTTTTCTCCGTAAAAAAAATCCTTTTTATTAGTATAATATTTTTGTTATATCATTCTTTGATTTAATAGTTAAATATATAAAAATAATTTAGGTTTGGATGGGAAATGAACATCCATCATGCGAAGGAGTAGTACAACAAGAACCACATGACACTTGGAACACGTAGAGCAACAAGAACAAGAAAATCAGATGTGGGATATGTTAGAAAATGAACAAATAGAGCAAACACAACTACAGCCCGCACCATAACCGGCAAAAGGGATTAATAATTAAACAAAAGTATAACATATATAATTTTTGTTAATTTTTTGTCTTTCCAACATTACGACCTTATGATAATTTAGATTAAAATGTGCAATTTGTTTCTATTCTTACTCACCATCGATTTCCATGTTTTTATATCAAATGGAAATGGGAATCTGTAACAATTATCTATGTATACACAACGTATTAGCATGATTAAATAATAAAAAAAAAGTATAATTATTTGTATCCAAATTCTGGTATGATTTTTAATTTATAAAATTGGTTCTCTGAGCCCTTGTTTGAGACGCATAGATGTCCGGAGCAGTTACAGTTATAGGGCCCAATAAACAACACAACTTTATCTTTGTTAGAACAAGGAACAACAGTATCGAATAAAATACTATTTTAAAGTAATGTGGTCCCCCAGCTTCCCTAATCATTATAATAAAGACTGTGGGAATATTCGCTCGCCTCAATTTCCAAACCACATCTATATATTTCATGAAAATAGCTTTGCCCTTGAGATTCATAGGGTTAACAAACAATTAATTTATCTTTATAGATACATCATATAAATGTTAATGATACAATCGAATATTCTTTAACATTTCTTGATTTAAAATTTTACTTTTTCTTAGCTTAACACAAACGTGTTGGCTTTTCAAATCTGTTAGAACAGACGATTGTACTTGGTAATTAATAGGAAATCTATTTACCGAGCTTTTTATGTTATAAATTTACTTCTCAACACATATTGTAGATTTTGATAGAAAATTTATTCTACTTATGCTGTGGGAGATCAGTATTTTTCAGCGTTCAATCCTCAAATCATTATATTTATCCTTAATGGCAATTGATATAATTAGCTGCATTTTTCTGTGCATATGTATTTTTTTCTATTTTAATAAATTAATTCGAAAATCTTTTAAGCTTTATTACAAAAAGAATATTCTTCAATTTAATAAAAATTACAATCCAAATATAGTGAGAGAAAAGAAAAGCTACTGTGCTATATTTTATGAATTACACCGAAACCCGAATTATGTGTTTTTTTTCAATCACAGAATTTAACGAAGGATATTTAGATTTAAATAACAAATCAATTTTAGATTACAGCCTTTAATGAATATAAAATTAACATAAATAACATTCGCAACATTAAAATATTTAGTTAAAACAAATATTTCTATTGTCTCCCTAAGAAAATGCGGTCATTGAAATATTTAATATTAAGAGAAAGAGAATTATAAATATCATGTGCAATATGAATCGAGTATAAACATGTTATAAGCTATTGATCTTATCATTATTAAAGTCATTTTCATCTTTTTGCGAGTTGATTGCTTTTGATTTATATATTGAAATCCGTTTTTATATTTTTTTATATTCCTATAACGCCAAATATATGAAATATTAATCAATTTGAATGAATTAAAAAAAATATTTAAGTTATTTTAAGCTGAGACTTCAGAAAAGAATACGATAGATTACGCATTGAAGAAAACTAAAAATATCAATTACGCGTTAAGAACAAGCTAGATTCATGGGCTTAGAAAGATACACCCCTGCATCACTGAAAAGGGATTTGGGTACTAAAAACGAAAAAGTGCATTGGGATTATAAAAATAATTTTGCATATTTTGTCCAGAAGCATCAAAACCCTGGGTATAAACCTTTATGGTAATGAAAATATTCAATTATAAAAAGTAATTAATATATTAAATTTTTTTAAAAATTAAAATCAACGCATGATATCTATGCGATAAAAATTTATCGATCCTTAAGAAGCTATATGATATCAAGCAGAATCAAAGATAAGGGCAGAAACACAAAGAGGAATCATTTATAATATAATTTTAAATTTCGTAAGTATTTTATTAAATTACACCAGCATAAATTTTTTGAGGGACACTAAATTGTAATAAATGAACTCAATCTTTCAATTTGTGAACATAGAAATTGAATTGAAAAAACTAAATGTAATTGATTGGGATCTATTCTTTTATTGCACAAACACATATTTTAAAATATTGTATCTAAAAGTCTACGAAATTGGATAAGAACATGTAGAAAAATCGTTAAATAAAAAAATATTTGTATTTTCGAGGAAGTGCTTACTTGGTAAAAAATGAAATTTCAATTTTTGTTTAAACTCTTTATAAAAGAAGATGAAATGAATTCACTTATAAATGGGTATTGATTAAAAGTAATATCTAAAATATTTATGTTAAAGGGAATAATGGGCAGTAGCAGAGACTTCATTCTTAGGGAATTGACAGAAGAATATTTAAACAATTATTAAATTCCTTTAATTCGAGTCAAGAATCTTCAATGTTAAGGAATACTAATTACAAAGAGAAACTATTCTTAAACCCCGCGAGCTAATGCCCTTGTGGTACGGCGTCCCTAGAGGGAAGAGGTTTGGCGTGATGTTTAGTGGGAGAGACCACCACACTACCGCTAAATCACACCAGTGGTGCCTACCTGGCGCCTGCATGGGCAGACCGGGGGACCGCGAAGCCCTTCTCGATAGAGACCAGTAAGGTTTTACACATCCAGGCCAATGTACAAAAAAAAAAAAACTATTCTTAAAAAAATTTACATTTCTATAAGTTTGAAATTGTGTATACCATAGATTGGAGTTACAAAATTGATTTATTACGTAATAAATGATAGAAATAAAAAATTTTTAATCGTTTTTGAGACAATCTTCGATTTTATATCATGCTCTTAACCAACTAGTAGATTTACACACATGGGGAATATATTCCAGTTAGATTCTGAAAATCACAAAAATTTGATATGCACGGAGATTGCCCAATCGTTTCATTCAATTTCTGCCCTACAGAAAATGAATAAGCCCTGGTAAAGTATTTTTAAGAAGTCATAAT
>SGJC01000551.1:0-32836 GCA_009887335.1 Henneguya salminicola
TTTCTATTGGCACTCAGCATGTCAAGATTTCGTTGTGTTGAGAATATTATTAAGCGATTGTTAATAGAATTATTGTATAACATAAAAATGAGCGATTTTGACTGTTTGACAATAATTCGGAGGAATCGTAAGATGTGCCAAAGTGGCTGGAATGTCTGGAATGTGGTGATGCTTTTGTCTGATTCGATTAATTGTTCGCTTGATGTTTTTCTGTTTCGGCAAAACGGAAGATATTGGAGGGGAAATAATCTTTGTTGAATCGGTGACAAGTTGTTGAGGAGTGTTATAAGATGTAACGGCAGTGGATCTAAGTTCATTAATAATGACTCTGGGTGCGATTTTATTAAAATTTGATTCATGGCAATGCTCTGAGTTTGACATAAAAACCAATGCTCCGTTTCTTGTGTGACATCGTGATTTGCATTTAAGAATTTGATAAAGTTCACATCTCCATATGCACTTTTCCGCAATAGTTTTTTTCTTTTTGTAGCAAAAACCATTCACAATTAAAATATCTTTTCCTTTAGTGGACTTTATAAAGCTAATTTGAATATCTGAAATTAATTTAATGAAATTAAAATATTTTATAATATTTTAAAGTTTTATCATATATTTATTAAGATAATTTAAATACAAATAAATTTACCAGAATAATTCATGTTGCGACGAAAGGACGAAGATTCCTTTGGGGGTACTGTTGCGTATAATGCCGTTGTATATTTTACAACGGATTGCGCACCGAAGGAAAGCGTAGGATAGGGTCGTCTTACTATATAAACAGTGCTCAATATTTTTTTATCAAGAATGGCAATCATTTTTTTCTACAATAAAACACAATGTTGCTGGACAGGAGAGTTTCTATTAAATTTTCGATATATCATTTAAAAAATAATTATGACACAATGCTCAAAAAAATAAGTTGTGCGAATATCTTCCAAATATGTATAAAAATAAATTAATAAAATTGGGGTTAGAGGTTATTCGATTCAACATGAAAATATTTATAAAATATACAAGCCAATTTATTAAAAATTGAAAGGTGGGAAATAAATCAGACATTACGAGTTTGACATGCTCAAGCGCAAAAATATTATAGAAAACCGATTAGGAGGTTATATTCGAATATAATTTATGTTGTATTCCCGCCATACAATACGCACGCGCACTAGTTAAATTAACCACCCCCTCCCCCTACCTTCACCTCTACCGATTAGGTTCAGTTAGGGAGCAAGTCTGGTTGATTTCCGTGGGGTTACCGGAATAATATGAATAGGTAGGGTGTAAGTTGGGTCGCCCTCCTCATCTTCGATGCTTGGATACTCATCATAGCCCGTCCCATCTTCATATCGCTGTTGATCTTGTAGCATTCCTCTTTGTTCTGAAAAGGATTTACAAGGTATGCGAATTGGTGCAAGAACCTGATGCTCTAGGAATTGGGTACCTTTATCATGCCTAGTTCGTAATTGGTCTATGCGGCGTTATACGAATCTCCCACTACATACGCCCTGCCCCCATGTTTTTCTGATATTTCTGCATCTGCCCATTTTTGCCTACTATGCAAATACAATCGAATGAATACCAAGTCCCCCTTGTTAAATGGCCTGATTTTCGAGTCTAAACCAGGTTCTCGTTTAACGGTATTATGTTGTCCAAATAACTTGTTAGTTTTCTTCAGTATACTCTCTATGCAGGATTCATTCCCATCGTAACGTGAGGAGTGTTTTTGTAAGCCAAGAGGAAATCGCACCCCCGCTTTGTTAATTCTTCACCTGGCAACTTTCCGATTGATTCTTTCAATGATTGAAAAAAACGATCTACCAGTCCGTTTGTCGCTGGAGGATATGGGGCTGAAGTAGAGTGAATTACGTTTATAGAATCCATGTATTGTTTAAATTCATTCGATGAGAACTGGGGCCCATTGTTAGTCCCACTACATTTGACGGAAAACCTATTCTTGAGAATATTTGCCTCAGTTCTTTGATAGTATCTTGTGATATAGGGGATTCCATAATGCTTACCTCAGGCCACTTGAAAAATCATCAACACAAACAAAAAATTATTTTCCCCCTCGATCGATCCCGCAAAATCTAGGTGCATTCTCCGATGAAAAACTTGACTGCTCCCATGTCTTTAGTTGTACCTATGGTTGTTTTTTCACCTTTTCATATTGGCAAATTTTACATCTGTTTAGGATGTTTTCGATATAAATCTAGCTTAGGCCACCAAACATAAGACCTGGTCATAGCTTTAGTGCGTGTAATTCCGATGTGGCCTTCGTAAAGTTATTTTAATATATTTTGCCTCAAAGAAAAAGGTACAATTAGACGTTTGCCCATTAATTGATACGAATTGACTTTGGATATTTTCTTTTTTTTCTTTGGAAAGGTTCCACGTCTTTCTCTTTGACTGAATCCTTTACGCCTGTTTCATGCAATTCCATTACTCGTGTTGACGTTAGGTCATTCAGAGTTTCTCGTTAAATCTGTCCAAGTGTGACAGGATTAACGACCAATGGGTTGTGAACTATTAACTACAGATTGGTGTCAATTGCTATCAATTTTTCCACATTAGATGTGAAACGAGAAAATGCGATTGGACGTTATTGCCCTGAATCGAATACATGTGATGTATAGCGCAAATACCTTGACCTGAAGCACCAGTTGATATGACTAAGGAACGTTTAGGTAGAATCATAGTATGTAAGAATAATATCATCTTTCCACCTTATTTTGCACACCACAAAACCTTTTTGATGTTCGGAACACCACTCAAACTTCGTATCTTTTTCTAATAATTCCTAACATAGAGCGAAGGTAGCAGATAAATTATGAATGAATGGTCTGTAAAAATTCATGAGCCCACAGAAACTCTTAAGCTCGGGTGCATCTCATAGAGGCCTCAAGTTGTCAACAGCCTCAATTTTTGAAGAAGATATAGATGTCTTTTGAAGATAATATCAACCCACATTATTGAACGCTAAACTGGACAAATCTGCATTTATTGCGCTTCAGTCGAATTCCATGATTTTTGAGAGTTTGAAATACTCTCTAAAGATGATCCAAATGCTATGGTCTTTCTGGACATCACAATATCCTATAAATAACACGAAACCATGGGAATGGTTCCCAAACCTTGATCCATTATCATCTGCCAAATAGCAGGGGAGGAAGATAATCTAAAGGAAGTCTTCGGAAACGGAATAGTCCCATGTGTGTATTGATTGCCAGAATGGATTGAGAACTTTCCTCAACACTCATTTAAAAATATGTTTAGGCCAAACCGATTACTAAAAAACGTATGCCGCCATTTAACTTAGCCAATGTCTCCTCAACCCTGCAAATCAGATGCGCATCAATTGCAATTGCTTGTTTCCTACCCCACGAAAAATCTGCACACATTCTCGAGGTTCCGTCTTTCTTTGTTATGCAGAAAATGTGGCAAGCCCATTCAAATGGTTCTATTACCTACTCATATGCCTACTAGAAAAGAGCTTTTTCAACCAATTTTTTTTATAAAAGGAAAGTCGTTTCGCTTTTGTCAAAACTGGTTTTAACCCAGATTTTAAGCCTACCTGTGCCGTGAAACCTTTGAATAAGCCCAATTTAGGAGAAAACAACGACGAATATCAAACCAAAATACTCTTACCAGTGTCGGCGAATAAAATTTGATTTATTTGAAAAGTCTTCCAGTCAAGTAGTCTTTTTATCCAATCTCTCCCGATTATGCTGGGTCCCTGGTCACTAACAAAAAGTTCTCCATGAAAACTAGTTCCAGATTTTGACACCCTAATCGTTGAAACTCCAAGGGGTGTAAAATGATGTCCGTTAAAACTTTTGAAGGTGACCGTGGTGTTTCGTAAGTGTGAATTTACGCTTTTGAAATTTCGCATTTTTAAACCGTTACCGGCAACCCTTATCCACTTCCATCTTGATGGGGAAATCATTGGCATTGACATCTGTCACAATTGCTGGAGTATAATTTTCGCTAGCCTCCATCAAGCTGTTGATACGCGGGTTTTAATTGGCGCGTTTTCTGCAAACTTTTAGTATGTGTCCTCTAATTCCGCAGAAACCACATAATTCACCTCTCTTCGGGCAGTTTCTTCGAAAATGGCCTTCTCCCCTCATCCATAACATTCACAGTTGGTTGGCTTACATTGCGAATGTACTGCCATACGAAATATTTCTGGTTCGGAAGGTGCGATTAATTTCGCTTCGGCAGAAAAATTACGAACTCGTTGAGCTATTTCCCCTGCACGTTTGAAGCTCAAATCCGTTTCAGCGACATGTAAAGCTATTATATTGTTTTGCACGTCTCGAAAACCCATTATAAAATAGCCTCGCAATGCCTGGTCCAGGAAATCCTTAAAGTCACAGAACTCCCTCATTGCTTGAATTCTGAGAGAATAATCATATAATGTCTCGTCTTCTTTCTGCGATGTGGTCCCGAATTTATGGCGCTCCAAAAGTACCAGAGGCTTCGGGTTAAAGTGGGCAGACGATCGTCCGTTTTCCAAACCAATTTCGATTTGGCAAGGGTCTACTCCTTTTAATTGTGCCTTCAATGTATAGAAAATACCCCCCCCCCCCCTCCGTAACAATAAGAGCTCGAATATGGGCTTTTTCGTCCAAGCTGTTTAAGGTAGTCCAGTTTACAAATCTTTTGAAATAGTCGCACCAACATTCTTCCTTTTCATTGAATTCTTTGATAGCTCCAATCATCTCTCCCTTGTCGTCACTGTTGTATTCACGCGATAATAATCTATGACAATGTATTTTTAGTTTTTAAAAATTAAACACACTATTTTTTTCAAAATATACAAAGTATTTTAAATTCCAACTAAGATTATAAAGCAATGCTAAAAAAATGTCTCTCGCTTTCCACTCTGAGATTTTTTTTAATAATAACGCCATAATGTACGCGATTCAAAAATTTGAAGTTAAGCATGTTGATATCATCGCCAGGAATAGTTCATCCCCCACTTTCGAATAAGAAGTAAACAAAAACATTCTGACGAGATACACGACTCTCGTTTAGACATTTTTACTGCCAAACTTTGTACAAAAATAATTTTTCACTTTTGACTACATTAATGAGAAATTTTTAGTTGACGAAATATTATCCAAAATTAGAAAGTTTTTTTTTTAAATATTAGAAAGGTGGGCTTTTGGGGTTTGCGGCTATCTCAATTAAATCACAATTGTTACGTTATCATCAATTTCTCAATGTGCATTGGCGCAGCCGCCTTGGAGGCGCATGGGCCAATTTTAAGAGAAATGTCAATAAATAAGACTTAAACCTAATATAAAACATAAAGCGAAGCCTAAACTAAACATCAACAAAATTTTATGTTTAGAAATTGAAATGTGATATTTTTATTGTACATGCGCATGATACTTGGTATTAATTTTTCGCCTGCAACTAATTATTAAATTATAAATTTAATTTTGACAAAATTAAACAAAACCCATTTGAAGATATGCCATGTTTGCGGCGCGCAAGACCGCATTTATGATTTATCTTTCCTCACTTCAAGGGCTTATAGCCCCTCTCTTTGTGTTTGGTGGGGCTACTTTATACTACGGTTTCTACCAAGGTATTATATAATATCAATTATAAGTACCCGGAGGACATCGATCAGTTGTATTTAACCGTTTCGGTGGAGTAAAAAATAAAGTTTATCATGAGGGTTTAAATTTTCGGTATAATTGTTAAAATTAATTTTCAGGATACCTTTTATTGAAACAAGTTATGTTATTCCAGTTCGTACAAAATCAACAAATTTAGCAACTAGTACAGGTAGTAAAGGTACACCTACAACTAATATCTTGTTAGACTTACAGGATGTTAAAGTGGGAATAAGGATTTTATATCGACCTAACATAAAAACACTACCCATATTATTTCGTGACCTCGGGCTAGATTACGATGATAAAGTTATTCCTTCCATTGGTAATGAGGTTGAAAGAGATTGAGGCTATAAGATAGGTTTTAAAAAGTGTTGTTGCGCAATATAATGCTTCACAGCTGATTACAATGCGACAACAAGTTAGTTTACAGGTTAAAAATCAACTTGTTGATAAAGCAAAAAACTTTCATATTGTTGTTGATGATATTGCCATAGTTATTTTTCTAAAACTATTTTAAGACTGATTTATCCTTTAGCGCAGAATATACAGCTGCAGTTGAAGCAAAACAAATTGGTAGAAAGTTTTTTCTTATTTGTTTTAGCTCAACAGGAAGCCCAGAGAGCAGCTTTCACAGTTTTACAGGCTAAGCAGGAACGCCAGAAAAAAATCGTTCAGGCAGAAGGAGAAGCGCAGGCAGCGACCCTGATAGGAGAAGCTATTAAAAAAAGTTCCTGTTATCTTGAATTGAGAAAAATTCGAGCTGCTCAGAATATTGCGAAAACGGTACGAATTCGATTATAATTTGAGCTTGCGTCTGGTAATAATAAAGTGTTTCTTGATGCAAACTCACTTCTAATCAATGTTCATGACAAAATATATTAATGTTCAATCGTAATCTTTCGTTTTCTTAGTTTTTTGTCAGAAAATTACCTATCCCTTTGTAATAATTAATCATAAAGCCTGCATTACGATTCATATATCAGATGTTGCTGGGGAAATTTTCCAGTGTCTGCTAGGATTCGTTGTTGATAAACAATTCGACGAGTAAATAGGGTGTTTGATTTTTCTCTCTTTAATAAAATGTTAAAATGAAAACCCATGAGAATCGCTTCTTAATAGCATATCATCTGTCCTACCGTGTCCAATTACCAATAATAATTGCATGCCCAAAATATGCCATAATTGATTTTTTTTATAATGAAAGAAAGTTGGTCTCTTTTTAAGCTGTGGATACGTACGACACTAGCCTAAGCCCCGAGTTTATTGAATGTGTGCCCGTTCTTCGACTTTTGAAAGTAAGAGAATTCAAAATCCCATTGCGTTGTATCTGCAATATTATGTAATTATGTCGATATATAAGCAATCGATGTTATGTTAAATATTATGTCATTTTCGTACCAAATACAATTTTTGCTTCAACCCGAAGAAAATCATATAAATAAAAATCCCTAAATATTTAGCAGAGATAAAACAAATTCGCGTTTTTTTTTAAACTGCAGATTCAAAATGTATAATTAATGCTTGAATATTTCAAGGAAGTTTCACCGTCTCCTTATTGGTGATATTAAACTATCAGATAGGCACTATTGGTCAAGAGCTGTAGAGCTGGGAAATCTTTCGATGAACATCACCTAGCTTTACTCATGCCTCTCTTCGCCGCTGGAGCATATGCTTTTAGTTTTCCGATCTTTTCTTCTTAAGCAGAGTCTAATAAAGCATCCGCCCGAATTAATCTTTTACGTTCTTTTCTAGGTCGCTTACAACAATTGAAAGGTAAGTATTAAAATTCACTCATGTCCGAATATTTCTAAAAGAATTTACATTTTTTAGGTTAATAATAACATAATCTTTGCTAAATAGTAAAATATTCCTTTATAATTAGGTTTCAAGAGTAAGGACCATCATCTCATATTTTTAAAGTAGAAACACATCTTATTTTACTCTCCTAGTTTTTATTAAATTTCGAGTTATTAAAGACATTTTAGATATTTATAAAAAATAAATTGACGAAGATTTCCACGCTTTCAATACAATAGTAAATTTAAAAAAGTGAAACTAAGAAAACGGGCCGAAGCCTACAAGGGGCCGAATTCTTAGTTTCCATCAGAACAGGGAACATATCAAATAAAAAAGATGAAAATATTTAGATTATTAATAGAAAAAGCAATTCCCTGGAAAATTATAATCGTCAATTGACTAAATCATTTCCAACATCTCATCCAAATTTTTATGTTTTTATTAATACAATAAACCTGCTCGCAGTTCAAAAAGTCGCTGAATGGACCAACGCTAGAAAAAAAAATTGTTAAATCTTTTCAATAAAAATCTATTGTATATTTTGTAAACTGTCTTTATATATGTGTGAAATTCATCGGCCTCGGCCCGTTTTCAGAAGGCCTAAAAAAAGGGAGATGGCAAAGAAATCCAAATTTTTATTGCATTAAAAGCTCCAGTTTCTCACAGATCAAACCCATATTGTATCAGAAAAGGTTTAGGTTCTTGTAGGAAAAAAACCTGCTATCCTGAATAAATGATATTACAAGATAAAATTTTATCCTACCACCCAAAGTTTGGCAAATTCGAAGGCTGCCTAACATGGTTGATCTTAAGAGAAACGAATTCGGCAACTGGGCTAAATCAACCATAACTTTCCTTTCAGTTTAATTAGTGAGCAATTATAATACAAATTACGTCGTTGCAATCAAGTTATACGAATAGATGTTTCCTCATTTACTTTGACTCTTTCTTATGTAAATTGATTTAAAAATTTTCAAATCCTGTTTTTATTTTATTTTTTTTTTTACTCGGCCTGGATGTGTAAGACCTTACTGGTCTCTTTCGAGAGGGGCTTCACGGTCCCCCATTCTGCCCATGCAGACGCCAGGTAGGCACCACTGGTATGATTCAGCGGTAGTGTGGGGTCTTATTAAGTAGCCTTTGATTATTATATGTTAATTGAAGAAAATTATATCAAATCGCATGATTTAATTAACTCTTCATAAAATTTAGAAATATTTAAAATAGTAACCGTTTATTAAAATAAATCTGCATCGAGAATTTTATACTCGAATAAACGAACGAGCAGAATATTTTACAATGAATCGTTTATAATTTTAACAAAATAAAAATTTCACTTGTATCAATATATTAATTGATTAGAAATGATTCTGAGAACTCAGAATATATTATAACCAATCTGAATTTAATGGAATAAAAATGAACAATCAGACTATAACCCCAGAAGACAAATATCAAAAATGAACGTGATTTTGATTTCTGGACACGCTCAGAATATATCAATTTAATCTATTTCTGAAACGTTGACGATGAAATCGAGTTTCGTTTGCTTGTTTCAAATGTAATCCTTATAATAAAGACTGCAAATCGGGCTTAAATAAAAGATATTGGGTGTAACAGTAGAAACAAGTTCAGTCGTGACCAAAATTATTGACATTAAGTGCGGAAGGTATGCCGACTCGCCTCATCCAAACAACATTGAAATTACCTTAAATAAAATATCAGGATTAATTTAATTTAAAAGTTGGCTAGGCGTTTGCCAACAAGCTACTAAGACACTTTCATTATATTACAAAATAATTCAGATTTTTCAACCACAGAAATTTTTTGATTTTTATTCATTTTTTAGTAAGATGCAAAGGCTTATATGGAGGAGGAAGGGAATAATAAATTATGTCAGATATAAATTCCCAAACATTTTTCTATTGAGATATGTTTTTTTTACCAACCTTAAGGGTGTTTTTTTTTCCTATCAATCAAAAGGAAATATATATTTTATTATGGTCTACTTTCTGGTCCTTTTAGTTTTTGCGATTTTTTATGGACATATATTTGTAAAAGCAATGGAGATAAATAAAATTCTAGCGAAGTTATGTCTCAAATGGTTAGACAGTATACGAAAGCTAACAAATATTCTACCCCAGCATAAGATTTGATCAACCCTCATCTTCTGGCATAGATTCTAGAAAAATCAATTTGAGGTTTCCTTTTGAAATTTTTTTATTATTAACAAGGACTAAACCAGGAAGATACCTTAGAGGGGGCGCTATCCACTACATTGAAAACTCTAAAATAGAATCAAATATTATCAAGATAATTAATTAAATATGCAATATGGTACGATGCGATCTCTTATTAAAGCTTGCTTCCGATGTTGAATTGAATCACAACTTTTGTAAGGTCATAAAAATGTCTCAATTTTGTTGAAATCAAAATTGCGATCATTAATCATGTTATTTTTGTACAAAATTCAAAGATAGGGCAGGATTTGGAATAAATGTAAATACAATTATATTCTAATACTTTTATTAATATTTAGAGCTGTCTTTATAAATAAACGGATCAAAATATAAGGTGGCATCTCGAATGCATACAATCCAGCTTATTTCTTTTCATTTCCGGGATGTATCACCTAATTTTGAGGGTATTTCAATATATATTTTACATAATATATAAATAAATTAAAATTCAAGCTGAGTTTTAGTAATAAAAATAATAATTTCATTATTTTATTAAATTTTATTTGAAATATCCTTTTAATTTCTAAGTTGAAAAAATGTTTATTTAATGAATATTTCCCATATTGTTAAATATGTGAAATTATTTAGCGATATTTCCAGTCCAATGATTTAAAATATTATATACTCGTTATAAATAATAAGTTATTCTATCGATATAGTTTGATATTTATGTGTAATACAACTATTTGAGATTTTTGATACAAAGGCTATTCCCTATATTTTTATGGCACCCTTACCAAGATCAAAGTGCTTAAGAAACCTAAATAATCCTAACAAATTTAAATCTAGCAAAGAAAAAGAGGACATAAGTTATTATGCCCCCTCTACCTTCATCTAACTATTTCAAAAATGAATACAACTTTTTTTATTGATAAGAGGAACAAAATTTTACTGCTCCTCATTGAGATATCCCAGTTAGCATTAGATCACCGTCAAAAATGAGAGATACTGTGTGAGCCTAACTTTTTGAATCTCCCACCCAACCTCTTCTTTACAGATGACTTAGAGCTACATCGATAAATAAAGGTGTAAACTCCCCTTTTTTCAATACTGCTCATTAGAATTTCTTTGCCTTGCGACTTGAACTACTTTTAAAGTACATATAGAAATTTTTATATATTCTACACGGCACTTAACAACCATTTCAACGTTTTTTTAATAAAGCGATACAAACTTCCCATTAAACAACCCGTATTTATCTCATTTTATTTTTGACTCAAATGTTGAATAAACCCCCCCCCCACTACAGTTTCACGCGCACGCGCGTAGGCATTTTATGTTTATAACGCGCCAAGAACTACGCCAAATTTTCTAAAAATAGATAAGAATAACGTTATAAACAAACATATTGAGAATAGAATTATATTTTACGAAATAGATATGTTATAAGAAAGAAAATACTAATATAATGTGCTCGTTCTCATAAAAATAAGGGGGGGGGTCCTATTGTATCATTCAGCCAAACGGCATAATTATATTATTTTATCAAATGTATAAAGTTTTTTCATTTGAATAATTTAAATGTTTTTTAGTCATAACGTGACAAAATGTGTTCCCCTTCAATAATTCGTGCGTGTTAGTAAACAATAGTTATTAGTATCATGCGCATTGTTATATTCATGTAATTATATTTTGTTCTTTTGAAATAATAGCAAGGATATTTTTTTTTAAATATCTAAAATTAATATTTTAGATCGCTTTATTATTAATTACTTATTTTTAACATTAATTTAGAATAATTTAACCCTCATTTAATATTTTGCCCTTTTCAATTTATCTCATTTACAACCCAAACATTTTGAATTAAAACCTGTAAAATTGAGCATATATTTCAGAAAAATTGCCAAAATTATAATTACGAATGCCAACTATAATTTAATTATTATTTTCTGTCCTTTTTACTTTTTATTCATTCATGATTTGATTTTAAACTGGCCATTTATTACGTTTTTACTAAAACTATCCTGAAGTCAAGTATATTTATACAAATATCTATTTTAAGCTATTACTTCAAAGTTTAAATTCGATTTCCTAATTTTAGTATATTAAAATAATCAATGCTATTTTTTCATATTCAAATAATGAATTTTTCCCTCCATTAAATCTAGGGCGGGCATTTTAGAACTAGATCCTCTCCTCTTTATCTCACTATGCCTTTAAAAACACGCGCGTTGTATTTAACATAATTTTTTTTATATCGAAAAATTTTGTAAAACACGAATATTTTCTACTGAAATTCAAATTATAGTTAAAAAAAATGTGTTTCTAATTTATAAAATAATTTACACGCAGAGAAATACCCAAAAATTTGAATGTGACACAAATATTCAAATAAACGTTGCCAATTTTGACTTTTCTTATTAAATAAATAAAGTTGATAATTATTAAAAAAAAATGTTTCGTTTAATTTCTAGCCCTGTTTATGCATAGTATCAGGCGAATGTCAACCTATTATCTATCTTCTTAATGACTAAAAATCATTTAATTTTATATTTTGAATTAATATACAATCTTAAACTTATCTATTTTATTATTATTCTATTTCGCTAGATAGAATGGATACAAAAAAGAAGAGACGGGAAATTCCCTGCTAATAACCGATAAATTGCGCAATGTATACATCATTAGTTTTTTTTTCAATTAATTTATATTCCGTTGAAGTCAATTCTAATAAGAGAGAATTTACTAGTATTAGTTCACTGTGATGTCATTATGTTATTCCCATGACTGCTATCAGTTAATGACGTGAAAAGCCCTAGATATCCGCATGAACTGGGATAATTATTTTAAATTACGAAATTATGATAAATTTTTTATGCTTAAAAAAACTATCGGAAAAGATATTGAAATATAAAAATTATATGCAGTAAAAACTATGCGAATTTACATATATTTTTAGTTCTTACAACTCAATCATCGAAATCAGCGCAATTACAAGTATTTTTCGATAACAAATAATGTATTTTACTTGTGAAAAACAATTAAAAAATTCAACGTCATTATGTATCGTAATCTTTTTTTTCTATTAATGTGTTATGTTATATTTAACAGTCTTTGACTTATACTGTGTATTATTCAAACAGATTAGTTTTGAAAATATATTTGATTAATCTTGTTTTTTAAGATAAATAAATTATGTATATTATACATCATTTTCGCCGAGCCATACCGCTTATATAGTTGAAAAAAAATGAGTTGTGTAAGTATAAAAAATAATAGTTTCTTTTTTTGCTATTTTGTATTGTTTAGATTCATAATTCGCGTTGGTCGATTGCAAATTTCAATACCGATGAAGTTTGTGGAAAGATAATGTTTTTTCAAACAGTAATGATTGAATATGATAAATAGATTTTATCCCATTTCGTAAAGGGGGAAGGATGTCTTAAATTTAAAAGACATAAAAATATAGAACTTAGTCTTCATGTGCATGAATTCGGCGATTTTTCTAACGGTTTTGGTTTTAGAAATTAATCAAACAGAATTCGAGACATTGGGAGAATATTATCATCCTTATATTACTCAAAATGAATCCTTTGAATCAAACGATAGGTAGATAAAAGAATACTAATTTAGGCCTGCAGGAGATTTGGGTAATATAAAAATAGATAATATGGGTGTTGCAGAAGTAAAATTGACATTGCCCAAGTATCTAACACTCTATGGGGATTACTCAATTATTGGAAGATCTCTTATAATTGATTATAAAAAAGATGATTACAAATTTAGAATCAATAAAGAAACTCATCAAAAACCGAACAGCACAGCTGGGATTGCTTATGCAGTAATAGGACTAGCTTTGAGAGCTAATAACAATTAATATGTATTCAAAATGGTCACTGAAAATATCATATGTTGTAAAATAATAATTTATCCCTTTTTATCCAAAAATTTATAAATACTTAGCACATGATACAAAATTTATATATTATTTGTCTAACATTGACAAAACAGAAATCATGTTTGTACTCCTTTTATTTTATGTGTACATTAATTGATATTTATTCAAATATATTTAAAAATATAATAATAATTGGTTACAATCCTGCATTAATACTTGGCAGGGAAGAGTATTGAGTGTATACGTTTATATGCGCCATATTTGAAGCGAAAAAAATTGCCAATATCTTTAATTGGATAGACTTAAAGATTATTAGCTTTGTAATATTTGAGTTGCAAGACACCGTGGTAGACCGGGAGAGGAGAGACGGCAGATGAAATTTGTGTTGCAATATTAGAGAAAGCAGTAAAAATGAAGTCTGAGTTTTTAGGAAAGTCCTAACGTGAGGGGTAACACCGTTTCCCACGATACCAGCGAAGTTAAACAACTGTCGGCTTCGTCAAACATTGGGCGGCGCCCTAAAATTAATATGTAGCAATGCCCTTTATATGACATTGGGGGATTTTTTCTAATAGAAACAAAACTATTTAAGGTAGGGTACGAACCATGGTGGTTGAAGATTCTGATCAGAGGAAATATTAAAGTTTCTTACCTTTTCCTATGAGTTTTTCATCAATTATTTACAAAGTATGTTTTCGAATAATACCCCCTTTATAATCCTAAATATAAAAAAAAAAGTTTAAAATGGCGATGGATTTTTTCAATCTGTAAATATATTTAGAATCTTATTTTTTGAAAATATATGTATGTTCTAAAATATCCTAATATTTTATCCCATTGTATTTTGCTAAAAATTTTTTCATTCTAATATTAAACATATTTATAAGGAAATTGGGCATAACATACTTGCTATATTGTGCGAATGTTTTCGTCAAAATAAATGGCCAATAATGTTGAAAAGAACAAAAAAAAATGCTAAAGGTCGATTTATTTTGTAGGGATTTAACTATCACATCTATAGAATCGTAAAAGACGTTTCCTGTTATCGCTTTAGTAAAATAAAAACGAAAAAAAATGTAAATAGAGAGTTATTTATGGTTGTGGTGGAATAAATGTTAAAGGAGTTCGTAGGTGTATCGAAAATTTAGAATTCATTCCAAATAAAGTAGCTTGAACACATGTTTCAATCGAAACATTATTGAATCTTTTTTCTACAAAAAATGATCGCCGTTAAATCTGTATTCATTTAAAATCTACGAAAGCCTTCTCAGTTCCCTGTGACAACAATATCAAGGTAAAATATTTTATCCCCCTCTTTTGCCAACTTTTTTAAATAAAATAAGAGAAAGAAAAAACTAATGTCCCGCAGTAAGACTCACGCCGTGATATATAATCCATTTAAAATGCCAAGACAATGGATAATCATTTATACCGCGTTATTAGGGGGGGGGGGTAATATTTACAGAAAGTTTCATAAAAAGTTTTTAGGGATCACTGATGAATTTAGATCTCTTATGAAATACAACACAGAAATTTATTTCTGCTATGTTAAAATTTCTTCCACGTCTCTTCTCACAGTGATTTATTGTAATTACGCATGGTTCTGAAACAAACGAGTGCGCTCCATTCGCATTTTTCTTCTAAAAGGCAAAAACGAACAAATAAATTGCAATTTGTTTCATTAGCTTGTTTTTGTTTTATAATATTCTTTGATGCCTAAATATATTACTGTCGATTTGCAAAAGGCACTTATCGACGCTGTAAAACATGAGTTAAGTGAAATTATTCTTACGAGATATTATTTTCATTTAAAGCAAGTTATTTTTCGAAATTTAATAAAAATTTTGGGATTATAATTTATCAAAAACCATATTGAATTTCTGATATTTTTAGAGATAGAAAAAAACAACTTGCTATTCTCTAATTCCGCGCAAAAATTCAAGATAATCATCTTGTTCAAAGATTCTGGAACGATTTTACAAGTACGTTGATAAAAAGATTTTATCCTAAAACATGTAACATATCAGAAGTAATCGATAAACTTTCTGAAATAATTAGCAACGATTTTGTGAGATATAGTCATCGCTTAGGAGAACATTTCATAAAAAGTCATTCAAACATAAATGCTATCGTTTCAGTGGGGCCTTTTGAAAACGGGCCGAGGATTTTCACAAATATATAAAGACAGTTTACAAAATATAGAACAGATTTTTATTAAAAAGATTTAACAATTTTTTCTATCGTTGGTCCATTCTGCGACTTTTTGAACTGCGAGCGGTTTTATTGTATTAATAAAAACATACACATTTGGATGAGATGTTGGAAATGCTTCATTCAATTAACGATTATAATTTTTCAGGGCATTTTTTGTTCTATTAATAATCTCAATATTTTCATCTTTTGCATTTGATATGTTCCATGTTCTGATGGAAACATAGAATTCGGCCCGTTTTCTTAGCTTCCGTTTCAGTTATAAAGAACAAATTTGAAAATTATACCGAACAATTTTAAAGCATCAGGAGTAACGACTAAATGATTAAATTTGAGCTTTATATTACTTGAAACTAAAAAGTATTTAATATATATAGTACCATCTGTTTTTTTTGAAAATTCATTTCATGCTTGGGGCATCAATATTATAAATGAAGATATGAATGTAATTTAAGACTCAAAGGTATTTGAGTTAAAACTTGAAATCGTAAGATTCCAAAATAATTCATATCTTAGAGAATTATTTAATGAAAGATATTTTGGGGTTGAAGAGGATAAACGATTTCTTATTTGCATACAAATATAATTCAAATAGCACCCTGTTTTGAAAAAAAATATATTTACTTCTCGTTTTTTATGATCAAAAGGTGGAAGATAGCATAAACACATAGGTTTACTTATTTAACTTTTAATTACTGCTTTATAATTAAGAAGATTTACTTTTGAAATATATTAGAATAATGAGATAAATTCAATTCAGATCATCATATAAAAAATTCCTAATTTTTTTAATCAACTCATCATTTCCTAAAATTAAAAAAAATAAATATTTCAAAAACATAACGTTAATTTTTATTTTATATATTTAGACATTGCGTTTATTTCTTTTTTTTATTTAAAATATTATAAACGTCATATATTAAAAATTTTATTTTTTCTTCTGATATTTTTATTTCTTTACAATCCTTTGCATGATTGGTTATCAACGTTATACAACACTATTATTCGATTTTCAATTCACAAAAATGATTCTAATTTAATTTTTAAAAGTTGTATTTTGTTTGACGATATTGTGCTGTATTTGTTGAATTTGCATTTAATTTTCGGATTTAAACAAAATGAAATTTAATAATTTAATCAAAATAAGGAATTTCTAGATGACATTACTTTAAATATATAACATAGAGAATGAACTACGTTGCAAAAGCAAGGGTTTCCTTAAGAATAGAAAACTAGATATTATTGGAAGAGAAGCAGGGCTAGAAAAGAGGCATTTGATTTCAATGTTGTGCATGATTTAAATATCATCGAGTCGAGTTCGAGAAAATATAAAATAAAAATCCAAGTTAGGCCAGAAAAAAAACTACTACCCACCCCCTGTTTACTTTAGAAATGTCGAAACTGAGGAAATTTCTAATAATGGCGTTGAGCATGCAACTGAAATCATTACCCCTACATTAAACAATATTCGTCATTCCCTCATAGAACCAATAGGATACAGTTGTAGTACCTAAAAATTTTCCATATTTTTAAGAATAAGAACATTACTAAAAAAAACCCTCTTTGAGAATCTCTCAGGTCAATTTTATGGATTGTCCGAACTTCTGTCAAATCACATCCTACTTTACACAAATTTGACTACTTTTTATTTAAGAAACGGATGTAAATGCGCATTTTGATCAGAACTAGGACTACAATCCCAAGAAGATACCTCCTCTTAACCCGCAACCCACCAATAGAGCATTGAGTATATCCTATCAAGTAACCCTTAGTATAAACGAAATACTGGGCTATATTTTAAAAGATATAACGGTTTAATTCCTCCATTTTTTGGTTTTTTTAGCGCCGAAATCTGTTCCTTTAATGGACACAGATATAATTAATATGAGCCCTTACCTATTAAATTTCATCCTTACATTAAAACTGAGAATAAAATATCTTCCCCCATACTCTCCGAAATAGGATTCAACTGAGCAATATTTCTTTAATTTAAACAATAAAATCAGAAGAAAACGAAAGTATCTTTAAACATAAATTAAATGCATCGCGTAGCCGGAGCTATTCTCGAAGAAGGTAGAATATAATCTCTGGCTGGTTATTAAAGAAATATCGACATGAGACAAGGAAAAATTACACGAACCCCAGATATATTTTATTAAATGTAATTTTTAACTTTATTTTTTCCATTCATCATGGAATATACACATTCGTTTCTGCCTTTTGAATTTGTCCAAATAATCATTAAAAGAGGTTTGAAGAGCATCACAATTAGTTATACTTTAAGTTAAATAAATTAATTATTTCACAAAAAAAACAATGATATCCTCCCCCAAGACGCGATCATATGACTCATTCATCACTAATTGGAACATTTTATAATCTTGTTTTGAAACACTATAGTTTTAAAAACGGAAAAATCTGGGTAAATCCTTGTCAAACAGAAATGCAGGATAAGCCCAAATATACTGCGCTGATATAATATCCTTTCTTTAGGAAAGCTGTACCCCTTGTATATTGATTAGTCGAACTAATTTACCCAACGTAGTTGTTTACTTATTATAATCCTATAAAATAAGATAAATGGAAAAACATTTTATTAGATAATTTCCATTTAATACTTCTAACTGTATAAATAGAGTTACACATCAAAATATATTAAAACAGTCACCAAAAATAATGCGGGAGATTTTTTTAATCCATTTAAAAAAATCATGATTAAATGGATTTGAATCGTATTTATCAAAAATATTGATCCCAATGCAGAAAAAATTTAGAATTGTTCTCAAAGGAGATTCAGTTTCCTTTTATTGTTTATTTATGCTGTTTTTTTTTTCGTATTTTGACATCTGATTAGACTTAACAGTTTTTTAAAGTATAGATGAAACTGTACCCAGCTTAAGAAACCTTTAAATGGTTTAAAGCTGATTTTTTTTATCTTTTAAATACTTAAAATTCAATAGCTTTTGTTGATTAAAACGTCACAATCGATTCACGAGTTTTCGCTCTTATTTAATTATTATCTAAAAGACTTTTTTTTCTAGTTTTTGACAGGATTACATTTTTGATTCGGTCAAAACTTCTCGGCGACATACATAAAATTTCGTGACTGATTTTTTACCCATACAATTTATAAACTATTATATATCTACCTATATCTGAATAAAAAGTCGAATTCGGTAACAAAATTGGGTTGATGTTAAAAATGTCGAAAAATAAAATGTCAATGTTTATTATAAATGTTTTAAAAACCCGCTAAAAATATTAAACAGTTCTAGGATTTTTAAAAATTTAATTAAGAATATTTCACAATAAAAGTAAGAGAGAATTTATCATACGATGTTTTAGCCATAAGAAATAAATTAAATCCGCTCTAGGATCGATTTGTTTAGGCAAAAAAATGTAATCGATTAGACTCTTTAAAAAATTTTTACATTTTTTTACAATGTTACTCCATTTGAAGGTTAATAAATCTCTAAAAGCGTGCCTCTTCTCGTATTAGTTTTTCTCCATCAAATTAACAATGTCGGGCATCAAAAAATAAAATCATAATTAAATTTTTTTTTTTCAGTCTTCAATGGCATTTTTATTTCTTAGTAAATCGTTTTAACGTTACCAGAGCAATTCCCTAATTTAATTCAAAATAAAGTATTCACTGATGTATTTGAAAAAAGTTTTGTATGTTGTAATTATAAAAATATTCCAATAGGAGAAAACGAGAAAAATTTTTTTTTTATAAAAGAATAAAAAATATACCGGTACGTGACTTTTTGGCGCCGGACGTTTTGATGAAGGAAATTTTAACATAGTCTCGCTCAACCATGCGTGCTCCTCACATCTATAAAAGTACAGAAGTGACCTCGACTAAATCATAAATTAAGTAGAGTTATTAAGTTATTTGAAAATAACTTTATTTAAACCCGTATAGAATTACAGAGATCGAACATTATCGAGTATCTCAGAGGAATTGCCCATAATTTTTTGATGGATTAATTAAAACATATATTTGTTTAAATTTAGAAATTTTACAGTATTTGACAGATGTTTAACTTTTATTAATTTTTAATTTTTTTATGATTTTTAAATTTAAAATATTTTACAGGCTTAGTTTAAGGGTTTTAATTTATAAAAATCCGCCCCGCGCCAAAACGTCCTGCTTCGAAAATATAAAACTTCAACCATATTTGAGGGAATATGCCATAAGCATGTGAAACTCTTGAAATTGGCATTTTTCCTAAATTTAGTTTTTTCCCCATTTTTTGGTATTTTTTAATACCGTTCTCGCCTAGATAAAAAAAACTGGCAGTGTAACATTTGGATAGAATTTTTATAACTTTCAAATAGGTACAATTAAAAAAAGGCTATTGTTCTTTCAACAGATGAAACGCATTTTTTGTATTTTAATCTAAAACCAATTGGAATAATATTTTTTTTCACAACCATTCCCTTAGTTGGAAAACAGGATGATTTTTAATGATGCTTATTTTTTTACAAAATATGGCCAAATTTCGGTTCTTTTGTATTTTTATTACGCTTGATGTCCTCTATAAAAAAAAATGCACGTGAAATTTATAATCAACAATTTTTGAAATAAATTTTTATTATCGACTCAAAAAAATGTGATATAAGATTTCCAGGTCCTTGAGATTCTTGTCTGTGACTCATGTTGAGATTAAGTGTGGATACCTTTATTATATATTGATGCGTTAATCCCCAGGGGAATATGTAAAACATTTCACCCCCAAACCAAATAGCTTCGCCATATTATTCATTTATAATCTCATAACATATTATTATATCTTCGAATTCAAATAAACCTCGATATTTCTGCCGTCTAGATTGATGAAATACAGACAATCTTAGTGAAATTAGTAAATGAGTACTAATAAAGGTATCATAAATTAAATGGCGATTATGGCTTTAATTCTGTTACATTTTCTGATTTGTATACAAAATCTTATGGCGAGAAAAGGCAGTCGTTCAGAAAATTTTTTTCTTATCAAAGAAGACAAAATTACAAAAAATGCATTGTCAATAAGATAAAGACGATCCCTTTATCCAATTATGATAAAGATAACTTTATTTTTCAAAAAACCTAAAAAAAAGGAAAATTGAATAAATACTAATCAAACATGTTCGATTTTTAAACATAAAATTAGGAAAATGAAAAAAAGCAAACATGAACAAAAAGAAGAATACAAATGTATCTCTTTTGTTAACACATGCGTAAATTCAAAATTAATTAGTTCAAATTTTTTAAAATAGATTTATTTCATATTATTTGTTCTCATTATTAGATTATATAAATTCACTCGACTTGCAAAATAAGTGTGGTGGTGATTCATCTAATTTTTTTACACTGGTTTGCGCATACTCGAAATAATCAGTTCCTTTGAGATAACTCCGAAACAAATCAAGTAGGCTTATTGAAGATCACATTCTTGACGCAGTAATCCAAATATATGAATGTTTGTTGATGGGAATAAGATTATGAATATAGGTTGAATGTTACTTGGAAGCAATCATCTGTGTGTCTAAAAGCGAATCATGTGCGAGGCAGTAGATAAGGATCTAGGTCCAAACCACTCATTTTAATATAAATTATGGTAAGATAATTATTGGTCTATGGGGTTTTTGTATATGAGAATGCGCCTATGGAAAACTGTGAGTTACAAAATAATAAAGATAAGGCTATTCATTGTGGAAAGAAGAGACGTTCAAATACTGCTCTTAATAATTTATAGATATGTTACACATAGGACGGAGGTTGAAAGTTATAAATGGGAATCATACTTTAGAATTTGATCAGTCTGATATAGCCTAATACACGAATTAGTAATCCGTATAAAAATATTGCAACTTAGAATGGGTTGCATTCCAAAAATATAGAAAGGCGGGAACATACACGGATGCGGCGTTTTATAAAAAAAACAAGAAGACAACAATAATTCTGTAAAAAAGTAAGGATTTTTTATGAATATATGGGCAAGTCTAGAAACACTCAAGACGATATTAGAGAAAAATATACACCCATTTTTTAATGAAATTTAAAATCGGAATCAAATTACAAAGTAGAGAATTAGTTTTGATTTTTAGTTATATCAATAATAACGCGGTTCGAATTTTTTTTATCGCATAAATGTTTTAATTGTGATGAAAAAAAATTGCATTTCTCAGGGAAATGTGTAATATTTAAAACGCTTGTAAGAGATTATTTCATATTTTATAATTAAAATGACAAAATTCTGGCTATGTGCAATCTATAAAAATATTTATTGAGACTCTTAATGGTATAACCGACTGTCGCCAGTTCTCGGATTAGGCCGGATTTTTAAAAAATGTTTGTCATTCATTAAATTCTAAGTTATTAAAATTTTGATGTGAAATAATAATTAAAATATCATACAACGTCGATTTCAGTTTCTTGATAAAAACAATCTGTTGAGTGGTTTAGAAGGTATTCTACACATTATAGTATTTTATTTTGGACTAAAAGGGTTTATCGAAATTAAAAAGGCGAAAGATTTAGGCATGGCAAAAATCAAAACAATACAACGAATAGACAACGGATAATCTAAATGAAGTGCAGCCATTAAACTTGTATTCAAAGAAGTCCTAGAAATAAATGGAAATAAAATAAAAATTCAAAAATGAGATTTTCTATAATCATAAAAGCTAAAATAAATGCTTGTAAAGCAATACAACAAATAAATCGAAAATTATTTATTGTAAAAAACTTAATGGGGTCAGCGCGTGCGTACGAGCATAAAAAAACGTCTTTGTCGAATAAGAATATAAAAAACGAAAAAGTCTGAGTAAAAAAATAAAATGAGGTGCAATACTTATTTTCTTACCAAAAAAGGATGGCTCGTGTGATTAAATGAACGCCGTGGTGTTCAATATTTTTGGGCTCATAACAAAAATTACCAGCCAATGAAAATTCGCCAACAGGATTTGAGAAAAAGCTTTTGAAAATAATTAAAAGGAAAAAATGTTTTCCTGCTTAACAATTTAACTTGAATGAAGCATGTATCAATTTTAAAATTTTACAAATAATAACACGAAACTTTGGAAGAAAAAATCTGTTTCTCGATTTTAATTTAATTATGAGTGAATAACATTTTCTTTATGTGCGAATGCCAGGGGGATTATAAACTTCCTCTTGCCACTGTTTGAAAATACTAAAACACAAAAAAATTAAAATTTATTAATTTTAAAATGCTGCCATGTTATTTTACCACGAAAAGATAAGCATGCGCGAATTCTATATAATTTGAGGAATTGGTTCAACATGAGTTTTCTAAATAAGTCAAAATGTATCATTCAGCCTAAAATATTTTATTATCAAATGAATTTTTAAAATTTTTAGGCTGTAAATATTTGCATTCAATTTCACTTACCAGCAGTTGAAGCATTAAATATAAATTCTATGATTTAGGGCCATATCCGATCTTCTTAAGTTCGGTCATAAATATCTGATTGACCTTTTATATATTTAAAGACCTACACACATGGCTGTTCCTTGTGTAATATTGTGACCAGAAATGTTAATGACAAATATAGTATTATATGTCGTGTGTGAAGAAAATGCATTTCCTCAAGAACATGTACCTTTTTCTAAAAATTTCACCTATTTTTGCATCAAATTATTGGAATTATCTTACTATCTTCTATGGAATAATTTTCTGATAGATCTATCAAGCATGAATTAAAAATTTATGAAAGGCAAACAATTACTGAAAAGTGAAATTTCATAAAAGATCTTTGCATTTACAATGTCCTTTGCAATTTAGATAGGATTAGTGGGCCAAGGGTCGTGGTTCAAATCGATCAATCCATGCAATGCAAGCGCAAATATATTTTTGCCAGAATATTGGCCAATTAAGATAAATGCATTTGGGGCTATGGATGAGAAGGGGGAAGATATTAATGGAGCTTACAGCATCAGGAAACTAAGGTAGCCTTAGGGAAATTATGCTCAACACGGACGGGGGCTTGCCAATAGAACTTTACAAAAGGATGGATATATACACGAGGTAGTAATTCATCAACGTGAATTTGCTTTTGTAACGGGAACACATACTAATTGCATTGAGTCGACAGGGGCAGCCTGCATGCGTTTTTTTAGGCGTTTAACTAACAATAGAGCGAAATTTATTTGTTCCTAACCTTAGAATATATTTTTAAACACAAAAATAAAGATATATAATAGCAGCGATTTTGATTTAATTTGAATTAACTTATATGTGTTTGAATAGTTTTTTGACATATTATTATTGCCAGGCTATAGTTGTTGTTTTTTATGTCCGCCATTAAACTGCACGGATGCGGTGTGTGCGTGCTAAACTAGGTTATAGCTTTAAATTAACATATTTTTTGATTTAAAGTTGTCGTTATGAAAAAATTTATTTAAAATGTCACAAATTCAATATTTTTAGATTGCGCATGCTATCACATGATGATCTTTTATTGAAGTAAATGTAATCTTGTCAAGTATTGCAATAAATTTATCAAGAAAAATTATATTTAATATTTCGATTTTTAATTCTCATGCGCCGGCGCATACTGGTCGCTTGCCAAATATGTGTCTGTTAATATTTTAAAGAAATATTAATTTATTTGCATCAAAAATATTCTTCTAAAATTTATTTAAAATGAATTATAAAATGTTTTAATTCCGAAGTCACCCGAGAATTTTAACACGTTATCATGTCTGCTGAACAAGTTTTTTAGACTTTTTTCATTATTTTTAGAATGAAAGAGCGTTTCAAAAGCAAAGAAATGTTTTTCTAAATCGTAAATCTCTTGGGGGAAAAATTCCAAGATATGTCAAAAATATCGGCCTTGGTTTTAAGACTCCCAAAGAAGTTAGAAGCATATTATTAATAATTAGGCTGTTAATGGAACTTATATTGACAAAAAGTGCCCTTTTACTGGAAATATTAGCATTCGAGGCAAGCTACTCACTGGAAAAATAGTTTCATTAAAAATGACCAACACCTGCATTGTTCGTCGAGAATATCTGCATTTTGTGAAAAAATACAAAAGATTCGAACGGAGACACACCAATATACCATCCCACATATCACCGGCTTTCATTTCTGCCAAGCTTGGGGACAGTGTCATTATTGGTGAATGTCGTCCTTTAAGCAAGACAGTTCGTTTCAATGTCCTGAAGGTTAACAAGCCTGTTAGTGCACGAAAAATATTTTCAAAATTTTAAACATTTTTCCAATATAGTTTATATTTCCTTGAATTTTTGATATAATGTTACTCAATCTTTCCTTTTATATTCTCTTATATTTTATCAGTTTTGACTCTTGCTATATCACATACCAAATTATAGCTCTTTAGTATCTCTAATGGACTGCTTCTCGCCCATACATAATATGTATGTGAGATGGATATTAAACAATTTTTGAAGTTTTGAAATCATTGTTTATGACTTCGTAGGAAAACAAGGATTTGAGATCTCGCAGCCATTAAGATAATTGGAATTGGCTCATTGTAAAACAAAGGTTGACTACACCTCTTCTACTGAATAAGTATAATTAATAACATGGGAAGTAACCAACAATAGATCATTGTGCCGAGCATTAACCAGACGTCCGTAAAGTGATTTTTATATTTTTTCTGCTTATTGGTAATTTTAAATAAGGATTAAAGATAAATATAAAATATAGTATTTCTAATTTAGTTATGTTTTAAAAAAATCTAAAAATTTGCACGTAATAGTTTACGTGCGTGCGAGATCACTACCACCGACTCTGGAGTCTATCCAATAATTGTAAACATGTCTTTTTTTATAAAATTATAAAAATAAAAAAGGTTTAATTTTAGATAAAGCGATTTTTTTTACTGATCTCGACAAAAAATTTTATATTCTGTTTGATGTAATAACTAGGGATTTTTTAAACCGGATAATTATTCGAATACTAGGTTGTTCTATCCTTTATACATCAATTGATTGGTTGAAAACGAGGGTTTGGCGAAGTTACAATCAAAAAAATAATAAAAAATGAGTGAGATTTTGTTAAAAATGGTTAAATTAAAGTATAAAAGCAAATCAACGGGGCAACCAGGAAATGGCGAAATTTGTTGATAAAAAGTACACGAAATAAAAATGATATTAATATAAAATGCGATGCTTCTTTATTAACTGTAAGTAAACATAAAAGAATGTACATAAAATTCGAACAACTAATTTAACGGGTCTTCTTTACTTACAATATAGTCCCTAGTTTGTTTTGACCCCTGTTATGAAAATTTTAATTGACACAAGCAGTTCTAATCCTATGTCATTTTTTCCATTTCCCTTGATTTAAAAAAAAAAATATTTAAATATTCCTTTGTCACACAAACAGCTCAACGCCCTCTACTTAACTCTTCCACTACTTTTTCAGTTGACTCGAATATTTTTGAAATTTTTACAGCGGTTTGACTTTTTCCATATTATAAATATAGGATTTCTTATGTGTTATAATAATTTTTAATGCACCTCTTCTGCTGCAATAAAAACTGTTAATTCCTATAAATAAATGAATTCCCATCCATTTTTCAATTTAATTTCACATCCTTTCTTTGCTTTAACAAAAATTCCGTGTAAAATTATATACTTTTCTGATTCATTTTTAAAAACTGGATAATTGTCCTAGTTTCAGATAGAATTTTCCTTCTATTTTATTCGATCAAGATTTATTTTAGTGATTGAATTAAAAATTATGGTATTATAATATGTTTTCGATTTGATCGATCGTTACTAACATATTTCTTTAATTTGTTATTTCATACATCCTCCTATTGCAAATAGGTCATCAACCCTTTTTTAGAACGATACTATCTTTAAAAAATAGTAAAAGTCACGATCCCCAGAATAATGAAAAAACGGAGGAGAGCAAATGAAAATATCTCTTTTTGTATTTAGGTGTCTTTTGTAAATTGCGTAACGATTTAGAGGGAGGCCAACAAATGCAATTTTTGAGCGCTTTACCCCTATATAAGACACCAATCATCAAATAGTAAAATTATATATCAAATAAATATACATTTTGATGTTCGGAACCGAATTATCAAATACGTAATGACACTTTACAAATTCCCTTGGGCTTTTGCTAATGCTGTGTTGGGAGCAGTTCATTTATGTTTAATATTGTCAGCTGTTTATTAATTATACATTATTACTCCCTATTAGGTATTAATTATAATTTTATAATAATCAATAAAAAGAGACATTAACAAATATAAAATTTGATGTATATTGCAATAATTTACAGTTGAGGTTTCTTTCGAATCAAAAAAAAATTTGCCTTTTCAAGACATAAACTAAAACTGTGTTTTTGGCGCATACTTTGAGACACCCAGACTTATTGGATTACATCTGTTTAACCTAAAGCCCACATCAAAAACAGCCAAATTAAGAACACAAAAGGAAAAAAAACAAAATTTCCCTTAACATCTCTTGACGGTATTATTGCAGCTTGTATACACTTGCAGGGTTAGAAATCATTATGGAAGGGGGAGATTAATTCAAAAATTTTTGGGTTTATGTTCAATTAATTTTATTTCATTAATGTATCCATTTTAGACAGAGTAAATACACGCTGTGTGTATTGCAAATAGTCACATTAAAATATCGTCTTATTGGGCTGCCTCTCCATTCTTAAATTGTTATATTGTTTTCCACATATATTGTAGGCTTTAAAACATGACCCCGTCGATTTTTCTTTGTTAAAAAATGGAAAGATTTTAAATGCTTAAATTTTGTATTTTTTATTGTTAGACCTAGTATAGTACTTATATTATAGAAATTTTTGTATAAGGTACTCTAGTCTATTTAGCACAACCGTTTCTCGTTCGATCAGCTACGTTAAGCAACTTTCGGCTGCATCAAACTTATATTTAATGCTACTCTATGTAAGATAGTAGAACTTCATAAAATAATAAAAGCTATTTATTGCCTGATAGGGGTATGATCTATAAGGAAAGAGGACTTCTCATGCAATTAGCATCCGAGTTTCTTTGTTTTTTCTCCATTAAAGAATATCTTTAATTTTCTTAGAATTTTTTGTAGCATCGATTGGAAATTCATGGTAAAGAAATCACAAAGGCAAAACTAAAAAAAAAGTTTTTATGAAACTTGAGATCATTTTCGGCCCAGTCTTGCAATTCTTCCTTTTGGATATTTTTTGTATGAGGTAGGAAGGAACTATCTTTTTTTTATGGTAACATTTATTAGTTTCAGGTTTTTAATTAGTTCGGAAATAAATCCATGTTTACGGTAGCAACGATAAAAATATTTTAGACAATTCATTTCTTTGCTATTTAATTTGATGACAAAGAAATCTACACGCCCGTTCTTATAAGATTTTTTTGAGAAAAGACCCAAAATCATAATAATTAAAATTTTAAGAGGGCGTTATTTAAAAATAAGGGGATTGCGTCTTTTAGATTTATTTGTGAGGATTTAGTTTAAATAACCGTAAATAATTATTTTAGCTTAAAATATTTGGGCTTTTCAGATGTTATTAACAGTTATTTCATTTTAACCCTCTCCAATTGTTTGGAGTTTTAATGGATTGTTAAAGCTTAAGCTAAACACAAGTTAAAAATTTTATAAGTATAATTAAATTTAGTGAGATAAAAATTTTAATAAGGCCATTACTCGAAAAACATATTTTTCAATGTTAACAATAATTTAATGCTTTTTAAATCAAAATACAAAAGAGTTAACAGACTTTCTTTAACGGTTTAAATAAAGCACGAATTCACGGGATTCATTTCTTTTTGATTTGTAAAAAAACTACCATTTCTTTTGTCTAGTTTTATTATTAATTTTTTGTAATAAGTATAAATTTACTTATCTTTTTTTTGGGTTTTTAGTCAGTTAATAATCCTAAAATCTGAATAGATTCTTAAATTATAATTTTCACTCTAAAATATAGATCGGACAATTTGAGCCATTAACTCAAATATCTTAATATCAAAATGTAATACGATACGACAACTTGAAAAATAACGAGATTTAATTGGTTTGTCAAAAAAGAGACGTGATTATTCGCATGAATAAACAGCTTTTTTTGCTACTATTTTTTAATATTATTCTAAATTTTAATTATTCCTGCTTAGATTTATCAATAAATCACAAATGTATCAATCTTGAGGCAACCATTGGAATATGGGCAAGATCAGTATTCGAAAATGGACCTCAGAAAATTGTAATTTATTATTTAATATTAATTTAAGCATCACAAAACATTTCGAGTAAAAAATTGGTTCTAATTTGTAGGAATTAAGTCGGCTAAAAAAAATAAAATTTAATGAAAGTATAGTGGAATGTAATCAAACTTATATAAATATAACTGCTTCCAATCAATTTATTGATATAATTCTTGAATTCCGTCAATCCACGAACGGTTGGAACTTTTCAACATTTGAAATACTTTTTCATTCTTCTTATTTGACCGCTACGAGTATATTTATATTATATAAATGCAGAACATCATGGTTCACTTCTATTTCATGCCAAAGAACTTCTCAATATCAAATCTCAATTTAATCAATATCAATGCAACGTTGAAGTGAAATATCATCTCAGCCAAATTCCTATTTGTGTTGGATTTTGCTGGACTAAAACCTTTATAATTATTGACAATGTTAATATTGCCCCATTATCTTTTTATAACCAGACGAAAAATAATAATAGTAATTGCGATCAACCTTATAATTAGCATATAAATGCGAAATCGTTGAGACTTACAATATTCAAAGACATCTCATTTCAGTTGCATTTTTTGTGATATTTTTTTTGGCCATATGTTGTTTATGTCCCCCTTGTTTGGAAGGACTTCCCCGAAGACAATACATAGTACATTTTATTCATTTAACCCAAGATCTATCCATCTAAAAGTGTTTCTTACTAAAAACATTGGGAATACTATTTCTATTAATTAGTTTATGTTTTTTTTAATATATATTTTTGATCTGTTTAATAAGTACGTTTAATGAGTGCTTCTTAACTTTTCAATTTAATTAATATATTGAAAATTGAAGAGTACAAGTCCACGTTAAAAAATTTTTAAAAAAATAAATAATTGGATAACAAAATTATTTGCTTAAGAAAGGGATCGAGTTATAAAACATCTCCTGAGGGATTAAGTTTGGTTTGGGGTCATCTGCGGATTTTCTTACACTGCTGAGGATTTTAATAACGGTTCCTACTTGGAGCTTGAAGGACACTAACATAGCGACCATAAAACTTCTCTCGAAATAAATAATTCTGTATTTTACATTTTCAGTAAAAGGCAAAAAAAATTATCGAAATTCTCTAACAGTTTATTCCTTTAAATTATCATAAGATTTTAATTAAAACTATTTAACGTATTATTAGAAAATATAAATTGCACTCTTGACCTATACGCGGTTTATAAAATGAGTTGTTTATTTTCAATAAAAATGAAAGGGTTTACATTTAAAAGCGTAGTTGCTCGATTTAAAAAAAGTATTCATTCCAATTTAAACAAAAATTTTTCTCTTAATTATTTTATAAAAGTAATATTAAATATAAAATTATCATTGCAATAATATACACAAGTTGAAATAAAATTTCATTAATTTTAAAGTAAACTTATTTCTGTAAATGGTAAATATTAGTATAGTTATAAATCTCAAACAATATTATGAAACATAAATATGCAGTGTGGTTTCCATTAAAAGCGTGCAAGCAATTTTTTTTAACTGTTTATTTATTTCTTATGAATGTAATCTATGAAAAAGGTTGATAATTAAATAATTAACATTCAATTAGTTTTTTTTATGTTATTTCAATAATAATTTAATATTATTTTGATAAAACTTTATGCAAAAAAGTAACTATTTACACTCTGGGAAGAGTGAGCCGTTAAATATTAAACCCGAATATGTAAGAGTAATATATCCAGAGTTAACTTTTTCGTATACATATCTAAAATTAATCAACAGAAGTACTCTGATTTAAAACGTGGATAGAAATTCGTTGGGAAATCTAACTGTGTAGTTTTTTTATGTATTTTCTGTTTTATTTGTGTGCGAGCTAATCTTAACGCAGTCGCAGCATTAAAATAGAATCAGTGTATTTAATAAAAAAATATCAACTTTATATTTTATGGCAGCCCGTCAAAATATCTCATAAATTTATTTTAATACCATGAAAAATATTAATTAAACAATAAATCATTTAAAAATAAT
The DNA here is from genome assembly GCA_009887335.1 of Henneguya salminicola. Taxonomy (NCBI): domain Eukaryota; kingdom Metazoa; phylum Cnidaria; class Myxozoa; order Bivalvulida; family Myxobolidae; genus Henneguya; species Henneguya salminicola. The sequence goes on from SGJC01000551.1 coordinate 30,936, forward strand.
ATTTTAATCCGTTGAAAAGAAATCTTCAGGCTATTTTTCAGGTCGTTTTTTTAATATCATGTACAAAAATAAAAACGTAAAATAATCAAATAAATATTTCAATTGATCTAATTAAAATTATATGAAACGAGATAAATTATAACAGAAAAAATACGAAGATTTTGGAATCTAATTTTATCTCTCTTAACTGCATATCTTGCTTTGGCCAATAAAATATAGAATAGTTTTTTATGAATTCATAAAAAGTAAATCGATCTAACACAAAAATTAAATCTAAGGACCCAGCGATTCCCCAACCATTTAATGCTTATATTCAAGGGGGAGAATGGATCGCGGGAATAATCGAAGAAAGCAGTGTACATCGCAGTCAAGTATTTATCTCCCAAATACTACATGGCATGGATTTTACTTGAAATAGATTATCTAAAGTTATAATTGATAAAAAATGCCATCGGCTTCTTTCGGTATAATGGTTGATGGAAACTAAAAAAGTACTATTTCTTAAGAGAGGTTTTGTTTTCCGTAATAAAACGGGCTAATCATCACACATCCCAAGATTATGGATATTCGTGAACAAAATCAACGTCAATTCAATAATTAAGGCAAATAAATTGGTAAATGTTCAGTCAATAAGATGCCAAAATTACAACTAAGAGTCTTAATACTTAGTTAACTCAGACTGAGAAATCGTTAAGTTCATGGAAATAAGATCGGAAACGTACCACGCATGTCGTTTAGGACAAATAAAAAATTTTTAACAATGAATTATGGGAAAGAAAATTTTACTTTATCTTCATATAAATATATTTTTAATTGAATAAAAATTATTAAAACTTATAACCATATTTATTTTTTCAATTTACCTTTAATTTTAAAATATCAATTGTGGAAAAAAATAAATCATAATTAAAAATCTTTATTTTTTCACGGTTAAATTTCAATTTGATCGCTTGTTGTATCAAATGATATTTAAATATAAAAGTCATATTTAAGGTAATCTTTGGTTTACATTGAAATTTCATGCCTCAAAAAAGCATGCGTAAACTGACCAAGCTTAAAATGAATCAAAAAATAATATTAAATTTGAGTCAGGTTCCATTGTGTGAAAAATACCCAAATGAAATAAAACATGATTATGTTTAAAGTTTCAATAAAAATAGGATTCATTTAATAAATATAGAATTGGGAAATGAAAGTATATTCTTTCAAGGCATAAATAGATTAAAATTTTATTCAAAGTTTTTAAATTTCAAAGTTAAAATTATTCGTTTATTGTCTACTTTGCGTTTCTCCAATAACAGTATCCCTTGTTAATTGTCTACTGAGGCGACCTGATGGCGATCCGCCATTAATATACGATGATAGATGACTAGTTTTTAGTCTTCTGTTTATCTTTACGCTACACATTGGTGACCACGGAGGGACATGGAACCCGAAACGAATTCAGTATCTTTAAAATTGCCAACCTTCTGGAAGAAGCAAACGGAGGTATGATTTTTTCAAACGGAGGCGCAATTCAACACGCGACGAATAACTAGTGATACGACAAAGTACCACTATGTTGTGGCATCTTTGGATCAAGAAACAGCCTGCCGGTTGTTTGACGTCCTCGCTTATCCACCGTAAACGGATAAATATGTTCACCCCAAGGACAATCTTATTAAGACCTTCGGGCTGCCGAAACGAGCTAAAGCGGCTAGGTTACTAGATTTAGACGGGTTGGGTGTCGAAAGCCATCGGATTTACTCGCCGAAATGCGAGCTTTAGCAACTGGCCATATACCTTGTCAGTTGTTTGAAGATATTTTTCTCAGGCAAATGCCAACCGGCATCCGAATCCAACTCGCTGAGGAGAATTTCAAAGACTTAAACGAATTAGGTCAGCGAGCCGACGCTTTTTGG